>JAVQJL010032468.1:0-60179 GCA_036024295.1 Nannoperca obscura | reverse complement strand
TGTTTGAGAGAGAGAGAGAGAGAGAGAGATAGAGAGAGAGAGAGAGAGAGAGAGAGAGAGAGAGAGAGAGATGAGCAACAAAAAATAGAAAGAGAGGGCTCAGTGGGGCTGGTGAAGCTCATGTTTCATTAATAGAGCATATCATGTTTGTGTGTGTGTGTGTGTGTGTGTGAGTGTGGGGGATGCAGGGTCACAGTTGACTAATTAGAGGGAGAATGTTTTAAACAAATGTAGGGCAATCACTGACTCACAGGAGCACGGCGTCCATGTAAGTCTACCTCTAATCAACGTTGATCAGGGGCAGAGCACACTAGGTGAGCTGAGCCCCACTAATGGCATGAGACACTGAGAAGACTGATGAGTCAGTAGCCAGTTTGAAGCATCAGTCATCATTACTGACTGAGTGCTGAATCACAGTCAGACCAATGTCTCCCAGTATTATTTTCCACAGAGGGATGGAGAAGCTATCAGCCACCCTGCCTATCTCCCTCCACGCCTGTCAGTCACTTCCAATCATCATATCTGTAACGACCTCTGACTCCTGTCTGGCCATGGAGTGACTGACCTCCCCGGCCACCTGTCTGTCTGTCTGTCTGTCTGCCTGTCCATCCTGTCTCTCTACTTGCAGAATCTACTGTTAACGACCGCAGCCTTTGCTCTGCTGCTAAGAGACGTTCACAGCCTTCTTCCCATGAGTCTTATTAAAAGAATGAATCAAGCTATTAGGAAAATCGTACTGACCATCTGTTCTGTACTTACCTGCTGATAAGGCACCAAAATCATACATGTATTGTGATTAGATTATTATTGATTAGTGCCCCATACTTTAATTTTAGCATGCACTTTGTCAAGAGAACATGTGGCTTGAAGTTTCTAAATAAAACAAGTTATTTTTTGAGCCATGCTAACATGCTAAACTAAGATAGTAAACATGATAAACATTATACTTCCTCCACTTTAGCATGTTAACATTGTTTTTGTGAGTATGTTAGCCTGTGGATGTTAGCAATTTACCTTAAAGCACCACTGGGGCTTAGTATAACCTCACAGAGTTACTAGCAAAGCTGTAGAGTCCTGTTCAGAGCAATGCTTGTGTTTATACATTCGTTGAAATATACTGTAGTGGACTTTTATAAGGCAAACAACCATCTTTTCATCTAAGTTCATGTAAAATCTCAGCTTCAAAGCAGTTGGCAGTCATATTTTGTATCATTCTTCTATTAGTCTTTTGTCACCTTGTTTGCAGTTACAATGTGAAAAGACAATTATCACCCACATTTGATAATTTCTCATTGTTTGGCTGTAGAGCCTACAACTTTACTGTTTTGACACTCACCGCTCTCATAATGTGTTCGGCTGCAGCAGACAGCTGCACAATACTTGCTCAGCACCAATTGGCAGACAGACACAGTTAGTGCCTACAACTGGTGAATAAAGTGGAGCATTTTGCAGCTAAAGAGCCATATATTTCTCCCAGGAGACTATAACCAAACCCACCAAAAAAATGTCATACCAATTTAAAATGTGTGGATATGTCAATGTTTTGTTTTCCCCAAGTGGTACAAAAACTGTTGCAGGTTTAACTTTTATTAATGATGTAACCGAACTGAACATTAAACTAATCTTGTGTCAGTCTATAAATCTCGGTCTTGCTGGGTGCAGGATCCTCAAAAGTCAGGAAACAAATAATGAAATGTCCAACACTGCACTCCGATTGAGTGTGCAAGCATCTTGGCACAAATAGAATAAATAAGCAGAATGAAAAAACACACCTGGAATATGGTTAAAGTGTCCTTTAGCTTAAGAACGGCCAAATTTAAAATCTCAGTTACTCATTGTTAAGATACCAACAGTCGCTCATCACAATGAATACTCAACTGTAAGCATTGAGAGCACAAGAGTAAATAATGTGCCAAATACGAGTGATGGTGTTTATATTCTTCTTCTTGCTTAAAAGCAAATTTGACCAGCGATCCAATCTCCTCCAAAATTTAGTTAATCCTTCTGATGGCTCTCTGTTGCTTTGTTTTACAGCACTCTTTAATCCCTGATTTGCATGCTGTGTTGCTGGAAAGACAAAGGCATCATGTCTTCAACACGCTTTGTTTTAAAGTGGTGAGTGAGAGAATTGATGTGTCCCAAATCGAGCACTTGAGTACTCAGACGTAGTATTTTGAGTGCATGAGTGCGTTCACACGGGTAAATATGGCCATGTGCAGTGTACTATAAGTACCTGGATGATGTCCCCAAAATGGCCAGAACGATCGTTATCTTGGCTACGTAGCGGAAGGGGAGGCCCACCAAAATATGAAAATGGCGGCTATATAAATATATATATAAATCAATGAAGTCAAGTGAGCAAAAAAGTGAGCAGATATTTCAGTGTGCGGCAATCGTGGTAAAATAATAATCCGCCCGGTTGCAATCTGCCATTAAAAAGATAAATAAGACGCAGTCAAAGGTAGCGATCATCAATTCCGGTAAGCCAACACCTGTCAAAATGAACGCACTAGACAAGTCAGTACATAGTGTACACCGTATACTGCATGTAAGTGTACTAACGGAAGTATGCGATTTGAGACATAGTTAAAAAGACAGTCAGTGATTCCAGTTAAGCCGGACTGGATTTGGTTTCTTCTGCAAAATTGCTGGACAGTGCACACTGGATGCACCTCAGCCTTGAGCTTGTTGTTGTGTGTGTCTCTGAGGTTTGTTTTATTAAACAAGAGTATTCAGTGTTTTCTCCCCTTAATCACATTTTCTCTTCCCTCCTGTTCTGTGCGATGTAAAGGGAGAGGAAACGGAAGTGTAACTGGAATAGTGTGGATGTAAAAGAAGAATGAAATGATTAACTTCAACCCCGCCCCTGTGCCATCTGTAAACTACACACGTGACAGCATTATAAATTGCTTGTCTGTGTGTGTGTGTGTGGAAGCTTGATGTCAAAGACAGATTATTGCGCTGCATTTGTTCCTGTGTGGGTGAAGTAGAAAGGGTAATGGTATGTTGTACTCACAGCTGAAGAAATAAGTCTTTATGCTTCTGTCAGCCACTATCCGTGACAGGTCTGTGTCTGTATGTGTGTGTGTGTGTGTGTATGTGTTTCAGCAACTTGTGATTACCTGCTATTCTGGGAAAGGCTATTCATTTAATCAGCTCTATTTTTGCAATTGGATTCCCCTGACAGCTTCTTTTGTCATTATTTGCTTTGCTTTGATAATTGCTCGCTTCCTCCCTCTACAAACAGAAAGTGTGAAAATTGCCTTCTTAAAAAAGAAACACCAAGGCGGGGAGAGCCTCTCGCTTTGTGTGTGTGTGTGTGTGTGTATTGGTGGGTTTGGGGTGGTGGATGAAGGGGTGGATTGAAATCTGTTTTTCTCAGAATCTGCAGAAGAAAATGGTAAACATGTGTGACGTTACCACGAGACATCATTCATTGTAACTGTAATTTATGTTATTATAGATTACATTGCTGCCGTTTGTTCAAATAAGGGATTAGATTCTGCATCTGATACCAATTATCATTAAGGTTCCTATTAAATCCTGGTTCTGTATTTTGTCATATTATCTGAGTAAGAAAAGATACAAAATGAATAATTTGTCATAGATTTAAAGGTGTTCCGTCCTGCTTTTTTGGTAAAAGGAAGGAAAAATGTAAAAATAACCACATTTTCTGACCTTATGACTATGCTTTGTGATATTAAATGTACTCTACATAAGAAATCATTTTTGAGCAGTGATTACATTCCACTGTCTTTTGTGAAGCTTAGCCACTCACGCTTGTTCTGGTCTGCCATAGTGTAAACATATTATACATATACTGGTGAGAGAGACCATTTTGCATCTGCACACTTTAAAGCACGGGTGTCAAACTAATTTTAGCTCATGAGCCACATACAGCCCAATTTCATCTCAAGTGGGCTGGACTGGTAAAACAATTGCATACTGACGTATGAATACACCTCCAAATATTTCCCTTTCTTTTATGTGAAGAAGTACATTCTGAAGATTTTCACAATTAATGAATCATCCATGTACAAAACAGATGATGGACAGCCTGATATGTCTTAAGAAAAATACATTTCAACAATATGTCTTAGTTCTTTCCAAATTCATTAAGTCTGTTATCATTAAATGTGATTACAATTTACAAAAGGCATGAAACGTGTTGTTGGAAAACCTGACACTCTGTGTCCACTTTTCTTCTCTTTGACAAAGGCATTTTCCACCGGCGGCTCCTGCGTAAACAGTAGCCTTTGCTTGACAGTGTTGTACCACGTAGAGTGTATACAAGCACGTAGGATCTATAATAGCACATCCAACATAAGGCCTGCTACTTGCATGCGAGAGAAGTTAGCCTTCAGGACTTTCTGCCAGAAAGACTTGCTGCCTGCTATTTTTTTTAGGACAGTGCAGTAGGAATAACAATTGAAAATTTTGAATTAATGACTTCTCTGCTATTGTCACACTTTGCAAAGTTATCCATTGGGCCCGTTCGGTTCTGGTCCACGTGCTGTAAGTGTGACACCCCTGCTTTAAAGGAAAAGTTTGACATTTTGACAAATGTACTTATTCGCTTACGGAAATTTAGATGAGAAGACCAGCTGCACTATTTCTTTCAGTAACTGGTTGTTTTTTGCATTTTGGTTTTAGTAAGAATTAAACAAACGAGATATAATGTGTAAAATAGTACGTTTTTGAAGGTGATTATAGCCATATATTGTTACCTTTAGACCAAGACTTGGTTTCCAGTCTTTGTGCTAAGCTATCTTTGCGGTAGTTTCATATTAACTGTATAAACATGAGAGTGGTATCAATATTCACTTCTAACTCTTGGTAAGAAAGCAAATAAGCCTTTCTCCCAAAATGTCAAACTTAAATGTCAAAATTGGGCTGTGCACATTATGCTGTTATGATTGCTTGCAAACGCATTCTGCTAGCTAGAAACTTCTCTGATTACCAACTAAGAACAAACAGTGCTGGACAGTTAGATTTAATCTTAGCTGTTGCTACTCATGGTTGTTGTTAACAGTAAGCAGGCATTCAGCCACTGAGCAGCGGGATCAGTGAGTCACTTTGAAATCCATTCACATCCAATGTTGGTGACTTTGCTGTCAGAAAAACTCAACTACAGTGGAGTGCCATAGTTCTGTTCTATCTGGGCTGAAATTAAACAAGTGAAATGTGAGAGGAAAGTTTTTGAACTCCAAAATGATGGTTAGCGAATGACTGCATGACCTTGAGGATCAGTAGCTATGAGATAAGTGACTTACTGAGATTTATTTTCTGTTTACTTTCAATTAATGCTACATATTAGTGGCCAGCTGCCTACGACACGACATTATATAATTAGATTTCCACCTGAAATCAGTTAGACACTGAACTGTTGACCAGGGTTAGGCTAAGGCCGCCCACAGTGTGGAGAGGTTCAGTTGTAGTGATCTCCTGCCTCACAGCTGTCAAGCAAAACTAGGTTTTAGTTTGTTCGTGTTCCTCATATTGTGATTCTGGTCCACAGCCAAACCACACTGGAAACCTACAGCAAAACACAACACAGCAACAGTTTGATGTTAACTAAAATGAACCACATTGATGAGAGATAAAAGAAGGAAGAACACAATGTTCGGAACAGCAGCTGATGCTCTCGCTATGTCTTTCTGTTTCTCTCTCTTCTCTCTCTGTCTGCCTCTATTGATGTTATGGCTCTCTGTTCACCTGGACCAGGACAGAAGGCACAGAGGCTGTTAGTGCTGACACTTGCTTGGAGGCACCTCAAAAGGTCATGCGACGTAATAATAACAGCAGGGGACATTCAGAATAATGATAGTGGACATTTATTACACAGGAGCGCAAGCAAACCCCTGCAGGGTCTGTGCAGGGACGACCAGATATGACGCCGGGCCAGATTTCAGAAATAACCACATTTACACCAGACCTTAATTATCCCCCTGCTGTCACTTTACTACTTTATAAAGTTCACGTTATGGCCAAGGTGAGCTGGATCAGCCAGCAGAAATTAGTACTTTCAGGAGCTTTCCCACCTCCTCAGATATGTTTCCATAATCAAATAAGGCGTGCAGATAAAGCCTCCTAACTTCGATCATAAGTTATGTCAAAACAGGAGCTGGAAAGAAGAGGGAAGGAAATTAGACAGTCAATCCCCTGTTTGTTTTAATCGAGTGTAACTCAGAGCCAGACTGATGCAAGAAAGAGAGGCATCCGCATGTAAGCAGTGCCAGAAACTGATAGGAAGAGAGGGACAGAAAGAGAGACTGAGCCAGAAGATTAAGTGAGACAGTGAAAGACAGTGGCGAGTGTGAGGGTCTGCCTCAACGTCTGTAAAGTAAGAGTAAGAAAGGAGGGAGGGAATGATTGAGAGAAGAAGATCGAGCCAGAAAAATGAAATGAGAAGATTAGAGGAGAGTTCAACAACGCTCTCCCACACTGGCAAAGTTTCATCAGCTTGAGAGGACTTGTCGTGCTCTGAGTCACAGCAGATGGAGGCACTGTCAAGTGTTAAAAGAGGTACAGCAGCAACTATTGGTGGAGAAACTCAGCCGCTTCATCAACCAACCGAAGATCCCTTCTGTCAAGACACAGGCTATTGTTTAGCTGGTGTCAAACACAAATGTACACTCAAAAATCAAACATACAGTAGAGCTTGCCTTAAAAGTAAAAGGTTCAAGCAAAAATGAAAATGGTTGCTATTGTTTAGCCACTGAAGAGCAGCTTCAGAAAACAGCCCAAAAAAGTGATTCATCATCCGTTAGCACCATAATCCGTATTCGGAAGCCGTATATAACTGTACAAAAATGTAAAATTGGTCTTTATTGAGGTGCTTGCTGGAGCTCTTTAAGTTTGTGGGATATGCTGGAACATGAAAACAGGTTGAGAGAATGCTTTCAAAAACAGCTTATGGCAAATTCTGGTGTAAACATTAATCTTTTTGAACTTAAGGGCGACTCTTTGGCTTACTACATACTACATGACGCGCACACTTGAGAACTGACAGAAGTGTTCAGTGGTTCAGCTAACACCGAGACTGCTCTTACTAACTTGCTGTGCTGACAAACAAATTTCATTGTTCAGTGAACAAGACCAAATCAGTAAAACCAATCAGTGTTGGTTTCCTCGATTTGACGGTTTGTTGTTTGCTAAAAATGTCATTACTTTTTCACTGTTTTTTTACATAGCTGTGAGTGATTAAATAAAAAGGTCTGAATTACTCTCCCTCCAGCAGTGCCATTACGTTTACATTAGTTATATTGTGGCTGTGTTTTGAGCATCATTTTGGCATTCCTCTGTGCACAGCATGTGTTTGTGGATGAAGGAGGGTGCATCATGCATGAACAACACTGAAACTTGCTCCCTGCTATCTTTGGGCTAAATAGGCCGTGAATATGATTACAAATATAGAAAAACACCAAAAGCTACGCATTTCCGTCATACAGACCTACATGATCAAACATATTTGTGCCAGTCATGTGACATATACATGAAAAGGGCAGTGATTGTTTTGTAAAGATCTTTTATTGAGGTATGTGGCCAACCAATGAATCTGGACTTAAGATACATCCAAACACATACTTTACATTTTGAATTCTCAAAAGGTATGAACATGTGTTGCTACATAAAACTAGACGCAATGCAAGATAAAGTGTTTACATGGATCAAATCATAAATCCAGTTCTGCTCTGACACCATTTTTCTCTGTTATGGTCGCTGTTGTGTAATTCTCAGTTTTGTTCATAACTGATATTATTTTTTAGAAACATCTGACGCACAAAGACGAGCCATCAGCCCGAAGAACTCCATGCTGAAGTGAAGTTGCAGGAAAAGTATTGTTCAACTCAACTGCTGTCACTATGAAGGAGATACCTCAACTAAAAGGACAACTTATTCAGATGACACAAAATAAAGTGCTATTCTCGCTCATTTCTCACAATCTCTAAAGGCTTTTACATATATTGAAGTGTAGATCAGAGACGGATAATTTCAGCGGGATCCCTGTGCTTTAAAAGAAGACATGAGATACACTTTCTTAATTTGCTGTGCCATCATTCTACTGTTGCATTCTTTGCTTCAATCCTACATTTTCTTCATGTTCGTGATCCTTCACAAGCGGAGTGTGTGTCTCCTCTCTCTCTCTCTCTGGATCAAGGTGTTCTTCTAAAGAAGTACATCAAAAGTGTTAAATAATTAATGGGTGAATGAATCAATGGAAGTCTAAACCATCAAAAGTGTACCTACATAAAAGAAGAAAATGCCTTCCCTTTATGCCATAACTGAACGGTCGCATCAATAAAGAGACGACTCGAGAGGCCAAGCGGGGAGCAGAAGATGGAGATGACAGGCTGACATTTGATCAATGATGACTCGTGCACCCATCAGTACAACACTACCTGCATGCACACACTGACTCATAACGGTTCAACAACACTGATGTCATTCCCCTCACTGCACCTCCTCCTCCTCCGTTTTCCTGTGTCCTCCTACAAGCTGTCGGAGAAACTTAGGCTCCTTGTCATGATCAGAAAGATCCCCATTGCTTTGTTGTTTTTCTGGCAGACTGGTCACGGTTTATTTCTCGCTGTTGTAGCTCTAGTGAAGTCATGTTAAAATGCTGTGCCACATTTGAAAACACCCGCTGCGACTCTTTGGCTGGTCTATGCAGAGACCGACCCTTTTATGCCCGCTAAGCTCCTTCATGTGAAAACAGGAGAACAGCTCCCGCTACACTTGGAAGATGTTGACACATTTGCCTTGCTCATTGCTCCCAACAACCAGCCAAACGAGGGAGGACCACCCTGTAAGCTTTCCTACAGAGACTCACAACTCATCTCCCCTCCTTCTGATTTCTCCTGCATCATCTTTGCTTAAAACAGTAAAACAACAAAATACAGACCCTAGACAATCATGGCTCTTTCTAAATTATCAATGACATATGTTACACCAACATTTATTCCTGTATGGATATGTCATTAACCAAAAAGAAAAGGCAAAGGATCATTTTTAAGAAATTCCATTAAGTTTAAGTTCCTGTCTTGTAGATAGTTGAAAAGGGAAAGTTTGTTTTGCAAAATTTCATTCATCTTTTGTTCATCTTTCTGTGGAGCATGGGGTTCACCATGATTGATTCATGCTCTTACCAGAATTTAAAAAGTGCTGACACATTTTTGTGCCATATTTTCATTGTTATTTTATACAGAAAAAGTCAGGGGAAAAAAGTTTTTGAGCTTCCTGTGAAAAGATCCTCAGAGCTTCCCATTTTCCTTTAAAAATCTTCCCATTTCTGCATTCTCAAGTTGGCGAGTGCAGTAATAACTCTGCCTGACACTGCTGAGGATTTTCGGATCACGTGTACTCCTTTCATCTGATTCTCCAGTCTGTCTGAACGGCAGTAGCTTTCTCTGGTTGGCAGTTCTTGGCGAGTGCCTCATGTTGTGTACCAGTTTATGTGGAGCTGGTATCAGTCCCCAGGCCAGAGGCCCTAACATGAGCTGATAGGGATGAGACATACAGAGTGGGTAGAAACAGGAAAAGGACACTGACAGAAGCATCATGTTCCCATGACAGGACTCAGCCTCCTCCCACATTGGTAGACGTCTTTTTGATGAAGAAAAACTAAATGTGAACTGGCATCCAGCAAGCATATTTAAAGCATTTTTGACTTGTGCATCCTTTGTTTAACTAAACATTGATTTTAGTATTGGGAAGATAAACCTACAGCAATAGACTGCTGAGAAACAGTTACTGCATAACTGTACACTCTATTAAAGACTCTATTAAAGACAGTAAACCAAATCAGCTGGAAACCACATGTTCGTCTGGGGCTGTGGTTCCAGCTCTTTGCAGAAGTGTGTGTTTTTCGACCAGTTTATCTGTGGTTGATTGAAGTCAGTCAGGACTGGTTGGAGTGCCGAGGGAAAGGTGGGGGAGGGGGGTAGTTTGAAGATGGGTTGCGTCCTGGGGAAGTAGAAGTGGAAGGATGAAGGATAGTGATGTTCGCACAAAGGCTCAAATCTCCTCTATGGAGTCAGCTGGGACCAGCCCTCTCTTCTTCCCACTGCTCAGCTTCAGAAACAGCTCGCCGTCTTCTAGCTTCCCCACACAGATCTGAAAGGAGGAGACAGAAACTGAGTCACAGGAATATATGACCAGATTTACCTGTCAAAGACACTTTAATAAATCCTCAAGAACACAGTTGGGGGAATTGCCAACAGGTAAATTCCTTTTGGCAGAAAATTATGTGACTAAGTATCATAATCTTACTCTTAATATGTGTATGTGAAGGAACATTGCCAGTAATTCAACATAATTTATGCTTAGCATAGATTAATTTGTAAGAACTAATTTTAAAGAGTAAATATTTGAATATATAAAAATTCTGAAAATTATTTAAACAAAACAATAATTCAAGATATGGACAAACAATTGGATATGATGAGCCTTAGTGACAGAGATCACTTTGGTGCCAATCCTTTGATCACGCCCTGACCCGGATGCACCCTGCCGCTCACCCAGTGTGTGCTGGAATAGCCTCCAGCCCCCTGCAACTCTGCTAGGGAACCTTATCATCACAAACTATATAAAGTGACAAATTATTCCAAAAGTTCAGTGTAGTTCTTTAAGAAGTTTAAACATAAATTAGAAGAAGAAAAAAATATAGCAAAATGCAAAGAATACGCGTGGAATAATTCATTAAAACAATGATATCGGTGTACCTGCGATTCCCTCACGGCCATGTGTCCTCTCTCTCGGTTGCCTGGAAGGCTCTGGATGACCCGCCACACTCTCTCTCCGGGCCGGACCCTCTGCACAAAGTTGGCAGGGAAGAAGCCGACTCTGTCGCCACTTTTGCCCTGACAAACACAGAAGAACAGTACAATCAGTGACTTTAAAATGTATCAGGGTTGTCATGATGACTGCAATATCATAATATCAACTTCAAGTCATTTAGTATCATTTTCAGTGTTAATAAAGCACTGAAATAGTGTTGCAGCTGCTTTTATTATGTGGCCACTTTTTCACTGAGTCTGTCTCTGTATATTACTTTTTTTAAAGCCTGGCCATGTGTTGTAGTCCAGACAGGCTGAACGTTTCTGAACATATTGATATGTTTCTGCTTTGTCATCCTCTGTTAAGTCAGTAGGAAGAAAGGGGCTTTTTTTTATTGCCATCAGTTTCTCCATTCTGAATAATAATGGGACATTAAAAACAAAGTCAGGCAGAGACAGCAACTACACACTTGCTCACATTTCTGTCTGTGCAGTGATGAATCATTGTGGCTGCAGAGACATAGTGTAGAAACAACTTGAGAAGACAGAACACTCCAATTACACAAATTAAGGTAATAACTGATTTGAAATGCAAAGAAGAAACTGCTTCCTTTATCTCAAGGGTAGATTTGCTTTCGATGCATTTAAAGAAAAACAGTAACAGCAGATTATAGCCTATTGTTTCTGGTGAAAACAGAGGATGTTTGGTTGAACCTGATTATGCCGCAACATTTCACTGTTTATCACCCTCTGCCTCAGGTGTTGATGTGTTCATTGAAGTGATTTGTGAGCTATACATTAGTAATGAACAGAATGATTCACAAATTATACATATTTTAAAGGCAGAAGTGTTGATTTAAGGTGTTTAGTAAATACTGGTCCACTGATAGAAGATACACAGACTCTGCACATCAGTTAAGTCTGGGTGCAGCTTCCCTTTTCTCTGACTGAAACACACACACACGCAGATTTATTTCCATTCGGTGCGAGCAAAGCTCATCAGAGACTCAATAAAGACCTCTTTGAGTTTGCAACACATAGTCAAGTTCATTATGTTGAACTCTAAGTAATTTTCAGAGGAAATTATGTTCTATTTCCATCTGTGGCTGCGTGCATGTTTATGAAAATGGAGCAGGTGTTATGCATTAAAGGCTTGATTTAAAGACTTGGAATAGCACATGCGCACAAATAAATGCACGCACACACATTTCTGTACACTCAAATACACATTATGCAAACAAGAACACACACATACACACACAGATGTTTGCAGATGATTTATTACCCACCTTCCACCACTCTTCATTAGAGTCATCAGTGACCTGCACCCGATCACCGGGCCTAGAGACGATAAGACAAGAGAGAAGATGAAAAAAAGGAGGCATGAAAGGGGAGGTGATTGAGGTGGAGAGAGAAAGGGGGACAGGGAGACGAGAGTGGGATACATGATTGGGAGATGAAGGGGGTAAGAGAGTGAGAACGGCAAGCAAGAAAAGGAGGGGAAAAAAGAGTTGAGTGCGAGCACAAAAGATAACATTATCTGACTGCCACAGTAAGCTGTTGTACCCACGGTTACAAAGCCGTGGAGGTTTAAATGTGGATGAGTCTTTGTGTCCCTCTGCAGAGGTGACAGAGCAGCTGATACCAAAGTCATGAGGTCTACATGAAATACGACTCTGTAGTGACTACTGCAGTGGTGAAGGCTGGACCTGATCTGCAGCCAACCTGCAAGTCTGCATGCTAATGATGCTAGCAGTTTCTTTTAAAGAGACTCACACACACACACACACACACACACACACTGTCCTAGATACTGCTGTCCCAATTGCACTTCTGTACATTGTGTCTGCATGAAGTCTGAAGGTATATGTTACAGTGGGATTAGACCAGTTTATCTGATATCTTTGGTAACAGCAGCACTTTTATGTCCTCCAATAATGGATGGTGGGTCTAACCTAACAACATTTTGTAATTTACATATTTTTAATGTCACTATCTTCACATTTTGACACATATCAAATGTTTCACCAGTATTTTCTGTCTCCGTGCACCCACACCGAGGGAGGCAGAAACAGATGACAGTGTGAGGGTTTGAGATTTTGAGAGTTTTCTTTGAGTGAAAATTTAAATGTTACCTGGTCGGAAGAGTTGAAAGTATTAAATCTTCAGCACTACTTTTGAGAGGAGCTGCTACTTCCTATCAAAATCTGCCTGACTGTTAATTTTTGTGATATGTGAAGCATTGCATTGTGGGAATGCAGTGTCAGAATTCTGACACTCAAATATAATAGCAGAGGGTGTAGTAATGAAGTGCACTATAGAACTAATAAAGAGTGATTTTGAACACAGCAATGAAGATTCGGTGCCTTAATTACCAGCATAGCTCCATTTAATCTGCCAGAATGACTGAAAACACCTGTGTGGGTGTGTAGGGCAGCTTTTAAATTCAAACAACTTAAGTGCTCATATTTTTTTATAAATTCTGCATTTGCAGAATAAATTTATCCAGAGTTTTCCTCTTTGTTGGCCAAATTACAAACAAATATACTTTCTACTTTTTAAAATCATTAACTTTAACATTAACAATTTGCTGTAATGGCACAGTTTCTGTCTTCTGCTACGGACACTGGTCAAACCCTGGCAGAGACACATGCTTTCATTAGCTCACATACACATGAAGCCGCAGCACAGATGGCTCTTGACAGTCCCGTGGATCTTTTACCTTTGTGAAAGCTGGTCCCTAACCATCCACACACACAGCCCTAATCGTACTGCTGTCCTTCCTCTTCTCTTCTCTTCTCTTTCCTCGTGGTCTTTCGTCTTATAGAGCTTTTACTATATTTGCACTTTGCTTTCTCCACCTATTTCTCCCATCCTTTCTCTGCCCATGATAAGCTTTAGCTCTATGCCATCACTCCTTATGTCTGTCCACCCTTTCAACTCTCAGTGTCTTTATCCTCTTCCCTGCTGGGAACACAGTTCATCTGCTAGCTCTACAAGGGGACAGTGATGGGCTCCAAGTTTATAATTAGTTGTCCTTAAGGGCGCCCTGGCACCGTGCTATGCATATGGTGGGGACATTTTCATCCTGCAGGAACAACAGCCAGGGTAAAACACAGGGAGGGGCGAAAACACAGACAAAGCAAATGCACTGTCTCACACAGACACACACACACAATAGCGAAAACAAAATACCACACAAGCACTCCTGCCATTGCACACACATGTTTATAATTTATTTTGCATGTAGGCACTTTGTTTGGCTTTTACTCACTGTAGTTCCAGGTCATTCTGTTCCTGAGGCAGAAACTTGTAGAGCGCTACATAGGTGTGAATAGAGTGAACTTCAATGCGCTTGGGCACCTGGACACAGGGAGAGACACAGGGAGGGGAAGTAATGAGACAGAAATACACGCTCTAGGAAGAAAACAGCAAGGGGTGATAGTCTGCACAAGGGGATTAAACAGAGGGGTACCTTCACACTGCTGTCCTCTGCTGAAGTCTGAGCTTGCCCGCTGCTCTCGTCTTCCTCCTTCTCCATCTCGTTGTCGGGGACAGGGTCGTCTGGAGGTGGTGAGAACGTTTTCTTTAGAAGGTGCACCCACACATATGCAATCAGGCACGTCATTTTTTACAACCAGACACAGTAAGTCTCTCGCACACAGACAGATATGCACAGGTAAACACAACATATGCATGGACACACATAGGCATGGATATACAGCACAAATGCATATCCACATCAATGGAGACACAGACACAGAGCAGTGTTTACCCCCTGTCTCCTGAGTTATCTCTTCCTCCATGCTGCACTGTCTCTGCTGACTCTCTACACCTCCCTCCCCCTTATCAAAGGAAATAAAGAGGAAACAATAAAATGTTAGCACCAGGATGTCAAAGAGGGATGCATTTGAAAGTGGGAGTAAAGCTTTTTTCTGCTCTTGATTATTCAGAATGCACGCTGCACAGTTCAGGAGTTGTCAGAGATGTAAAAGGACCTGCGTAAATGGCCTAGATACTCATGGCCCTGTCATGGATGAAAACGCTTTTGGGGGGTTTAGGGAGATTTGCTGATGAACTACATGTTTAATGAGAAGAACACAGAGAGCAGTGTCATCCATTATGTTCCTCATAGATGACACCTTCGCCATATGCCCGAATTGGATTTACTGTAAATAGGGAAGTAGCATGACCTCAAAAGAGAGGAAACTTTTAAAAAGCAGGCATTTTGAGAAAATCCTTAGTAATCTTTAATGTTATCCAGCCATTTAAATTATTAACATTCTGAAGTGCTACAAATCACTGGATCACTGTTTCTATGGTCTCAACGCGTCACCAGTAAATTGACCAATGGTCCAGTATCAAAAAAACTTTGTGTGCGTCCTCTACGCTCGCCCACAGGGTGATGATGTCATACCAGGCTGCGTGTAGGTGACTCTGACAAACTGCCAAAACTGGAGCGGCTCATCTGTGCCAAGGACGTCCCGTAGCGCAAGGCGGCATACACAGGGTCCACACGCATCCGCGCAGCTTCTGAAACCACACACACATTCATAAAACTCATGCACGGACACTCTTTGTTCACTTTATTTACAAACGCAGATGTAAATTATTCACGCTAAGACACAGCTCCACACTGAGATTATACACTGTAAATCATTACTATTATGCCAATCTGGAGGAAACAGGGGGTCTAAATATAACTGTAGTAACACAGTAAGTACCGGACCAAAGTGACCCACTTTAGATCTGAGAGAGGACAGCAGCCAAAAGTTAAAGGAGACATCAAGACATTCCAATAAATCTACATGCTTTGATTTATTTATACATTTACTCATTGGCAAGATGTCTGTCTTAGTTTTAATAGCCATAACATATCTGGAGCTGCAGTAGAGAGGGAATAAGAGATGAGATTTAAACTATGGAAATCCTCAGAAAGCCTTCACTGCAATGTTTCATGTAGATGGCAGTGCTTGGTGCCATCAGAGCATTTCTTAAGTTAGGAATGAGATTTTCTGCTCCTTTTTCCATCCAGCTCAACACGAGTCGAATGCAGGGCAGAATGATTTTTCTGCAGGGCCAGATGTGCTGTGTGTGTGTGTGTGTGTGTGTGTGTGTGTGTGTGTGTGTGTGTGTGTGTGTGTGTGTGTGTATGCGTGTGTATGCAGGATCAGGCCAAAATGATTTGGAGTTTCATATTGAAGTCAGTGCCTCCATGTTCTCGTCAGATAGATGTGAAATTAAACAGAAACACTAAAAAGAGAAATTCTGCAACAAGGAGATTAAGCTCATTTGTGCTTTAAATTGATTGTAGCTGTTTCATTGAAGGAGGTATTTCTGCAAAGAGCAATTAATTGCATAGAAATAGAGTAAACAGTAGAACGCTGTGCTCAGAGACTCTATACTCATCTCCTCTGTACAAAAAAATCTTCTTTACTGGCCTTCAGCTTTCTTTTCAGTGCAAAAATGATTTTAAATAGGAAATGACTTTATGTCTGTCTTCATATAGACCTTTATCAACCATAGGCTTATGGGACTTGACCTTTGATAAACCATTAGCTAAACCATTCAATAACAACCACAGTTGAACCATTTTAGCCCTAACAAGATTAGTCAGATGTTTCTTTCCTAAACTAGTCCTTCTGCTGGAATCAAAACCAAAATCTAATCTAAAACCTTAAGCTTAACCTACACTGCTGATGTTCTTGTCTAAATAGAGAAACAAGTCATTGAATACATCTTTTCTCATGGTACGTAATCACATTTTAATTGCCTTTGCAAGCATTAACTGTTTAACTGATGTACTTCACTCCTGTAGCTATTAAACCCACCCTCCTAAAGGAGGTTTAATATGAGACAATAATCTGATTTGCCAAAAGGCAGTTGACGGGAAATTACAGGGTCTGTCAGTAAATCCATCATGAAAATTACCATCTAATATTAATGCCGTAAACATGAGCACATTATTTTATCGAGCCTTTTGTTGGCAATAATTATGGGGACACTTTGCAACGTGTGATTGTGAGTTTGGCAGGTTGCAGTCTCAGCTGGCCCTGGCAGAGTCCCAGGGGTCATGGTGCGGAGCTTGGGGTGTTGACGGAGCTGTAGGTTATGGATTCATGGATAGTACAAGGAAGTGGCAGCATGAGGTGCTGACCCTGATTCAAGGAGGCATGCAGCCTTGGAGATGAAGAGCTGTATCACCTACACAGATGTGCATCTAAAGGTATGGCTTTCAGAAATGATGATGAAAGGAAGAACAAATTCAGGTACTTTTAGGCGAGCGAGTCTAAAACAAGTCTGTGTTTGCTGTGTTTTAGCCTTCAGCAGGTGTTCTTGAAAATAAAGACAATAAAGAGACATGAAAATGTCAGATTTGTTGTCGTAATATTAAAATAATTTTTTTGGGTTTTTCTGTGTGAAATATAGGTGGGTGTTATGATACAGAGAGCTAGTTAGGATCAGTAATAATCAGAAAATATGCAGCATGTAAATGTTTATCAAGCTTTAAACATGCAAGCTGTAGTGCCAGGCAATGGATTAATACCCTGCATCAGTCCAAGGATATACAGTACAAATCATAAACAGAGATTTAAAAACATAAACATTAGAACTTATAAATATTTATTCACATACTTTCAGGGTGCAGACCATCCGTCAGCCTCCAAGAGAAGCTGAATTTGTTCTTCCTCTTTCTATTTTTCCACTTCATGCTCCTCGGTTGTCAGGTGAGATGGAGACAGGTCTGGTTTTATTACAGTACGCGCACAAGCACACAAAAATCTAAAAATAAACCAAAAAGGCTAGACAAGAGCAACATTACAAAACAAAAGCACGAGACATACATAACAATGCACACGTGCACTCACTCATAAACATACACACACAGATAGTCAGGTATGCTCACCTTGGCTCGGTTGAACTTCCTTGACCACTGACAATTGGTCATTGATGAGCATCGGCGAGCTGAAGTTTCGCTTGAACGCTCCAGACTAATGGAGGAGAGCAGAGAGCAGAATGATTTCTTTCAGTTTCCATTACTTCCTGTTTATAGGCTAAGCTGATGGGAAACTGGCTGCAAGTAGTGATTCTAGGACATTAATGGAGTCATTTGAAAATTACTGAATCAGAAAGACATCAAGACGCACCGGCAGACATGCGAGCGTACACAAAGTGGTGCAGTAAAAGAGCTCATTTCTGCCATTGAGTCACAAACTGAAGCAAAGATGTTAGCTCTCTTTGCAATGAATTTACTCAGCCACTCACTTGTGTGCACATGGCTGCCACACAGGCATGGACATGTGATTTTGCGTGTCTTTGTGTCCGCACGACTGCAATTTCACACTGAATTAAGCACAGTAAGTGTTTCAGCTGAGATATCGGTTTGTCTTTGCCTTGACTTGCAAATGAGCCTCTCACTTTGTCACATTATGTTAAAGAGAGAAACTCTGGAGAAAATAAGTGACACCTTTTTCCTGTAAAGATGCCCAGCTTCTGGTCTGACCTTATTTTACCTTTGGCTGCCCTCATCATTCCCCTACCACTCCCTCTCTCTGTCTTTGTGCTCCTTAAAAATGTCCAAGTGGCTCTTATAAGGTCTTGTCTCTTGCTGCATACTAATGTCCTCTGCCCTGCACAAGAGGATAAACACAAAAGCTCTGTCTGAAATCAGTCACAATTTGATGCCTAGTGCACTATGCTCACCTTCTACCATAGCCCTTCACCCAGTGTTCAGTTCCCACAATGGAATAAACAATACTGTGTCCATAGCATTTACATTTCTATTTGCAGGAAATTCCACAATGGAAATGTTTTACCTTAGGTCCCATGGTGTCAGAAATCTCAATTTTGTTTGTTTTTAGCAATTCAGCTAAAGATCAAGTTGGGTTATAAATATGGATATTCTAGTCTTTTTGGCCCCAAAAGGAACGTGATGTGATTTATTGCTTTGTTTCAGCCACATCAGCACTTCACATCTCTTAATACACATATACTGAAAATAGTTCCCTGCCCTTTACCATATGCACCTGTGTTCTGTCAGCATTTTACCTTAAACTGCACATCTGGCCGTTAAATTAAGACTGAGTTTGCCCTCAGCTGGTCAAAGTGTTCCACTGTGTGTGTGTGTGAGTGTGTGTGTGTTGATGTAATGGCTGGTTGTGTGCAATGATGTAGTGTTGAGAAAATATAAAGCAATGTGTTCATACAACTGCATGATATGTTTTTGTTCCTGATATGAAACAATAATGATGTTCTTTTTTTTTCTTTCTAAACACTGTACTTAAGACCTTTCCACAAAATATATAATGTAAAATTCAGAGTGATCCAGTACTCCAATCAGTCCAGATTTATGGTTAAGTTGCCATGGTAACAGTGTTTCTGCTCAGGTTATTCAAATCATGATTGCAGTCCAAACTGTTATTGTTGCTGGTGTTTTTATAATGCAGCTATTACATTTGTCTGGGCAAAATCTGAGAAATGGGAGGTCAGATTGGTTTCAGAAAGACGAACTAGTGTTAGTTTGCTCTGTGTCAAAACACATTTTCATTCTCTTCATCAGTTTGCAAAATAATTGACTTCCTCTTTAGTCGAGATAAGTTGTCGCTGAATATATCTTAAACAATAAAACAATTAAACAAACAAGAAATGACATGGTAATTAGTGAGCATTGGAGGTGACAACATGCAAATTGTATTACCTTAGGAAAGAGTCAGGCTAGCTGCTCTTTGGTCAGTCTTTGTGTTAAACTAAGCTAACTGGCGGTCTAATAATTCTTTCAAGGACATTTCTTCTTTTTTTGTAAAGGGAGAGGGAACCACTGAATATTTTTGCTCTATGCAACTAGGTACTGATATCAGAGGGAAATTGAAGAACTTCTTACTTATAGACACCATGCACACCACATACACAAACTTCTTGAACAGAAAAAAACGACAGCACCAAAAATGTTACCAAATTTCGCACCTTGCCATAACATGGCTGCTGCGATAGTTCTGAGGTGCACCACAGGTGAGCAGCCATCTTGCATGTTTTACACCGTAGAGCCTGTTTGGAGTTTCCTGCGGAGAGGGACAGAGATGAGAGAATGAGAGCAGAGGACAAAGACATTGAGTCAGCCACAAAAAGAAATACACAGCAGGCTACAGGTCTGCAACCAACAGAAAGTGCTAACAAACCAAAGTGGCCTTCAGATCATATGAGCAGGTCTCTACTCTATCTACTCAGGTAGAGAGTGTAATCAAGAGCTGTCCCAGTTTTATCAAGCTGTCTCTGCTCACAGAGCTGACACTAACAGGTTCATAATCAACAGCTCCTCTTCCAAAACAACCTGGCAAGATTGGAAACCAGCTGGAGATATTTCAATCATAATCGATTTGAGTCAACTTTCTTTTTCATTTGTTTTCAAGTGCTTCAGTGATAAAAAACCTCTGAGTATTTAGACGTGTTCTCCTCATTTGTTAGGTAATGAGAAATCCTGTTGATCATTGAATGTTTTTAATGATCAAGGGGATGAGTCTTTTTATATTTCACAAACTGAAGATAAATAGATTTTTGGATTTGTTGTAGAAGGGGAACACAACGACAGACCCATTATGAAACAGAAACAACAAACTAATTGGATGGCTTGATGAAAACACTGCAAAACTTTACTTTGAAGAGAAAAAATGGATTCTACTTTATTAGCTTAACAAGAAGACTGTGTTTGGGGACTGCAGAGGAGTACAGCTACAACGACATGATGCATCACATAAATAAACTCACAATGCATGCAAAAAAAAAACAACAAAAAAAACACGCACAGGCGCAAATGTAGAGGAGCCGGTTGGAGTCTGGAATCAATCATAGTGACAGGAAGTAGATTTAGCAGAAATACTAGCAGTGGCTAGTAGCTCATGCAAGCAGCAAATTAGGGATAAAAGCACTCACACATCTGCACCAAAGCAATCCCTGTTAATAATCTAATGTTTTTTTTCATAGCTATAAACACAGAGGCATAAAATCCAGTTTTGAATAACATTTTTCTTAAATGAAGTAGAAAAAAATCAGCCAGTAGGGTGAGATGATTTAAAAAGTTGAATCTGTTTTTGTGAATAAATTATGTTTATGCTACCTTACTTCAAAATAAAATGGAAGACATTATGGGAAGTGTGCATATTCACTTTGAGGTAGATGATACAACTGACTCTAACTCTAATCTGTAACAAAATCCACCTACCAGCGCCTCTTGAGCTCACGAATTGACACATTATATCTCGTTTGTTTAATCTTTACAAAAACTCAAATGTAAAAAATGACTCGACAAAGTTACTGCTCAGAGCAAAAAAACAGTCAAGCCCATTATATGGATTAAACACATGTCTCAGTTGGTGATCTTTAGAGGTGCTGATAGCTGGATTTTATTATGGTTGAACAGAGCCAGGCTAGCTCTTCCCTCGTTTTCAGTCTTTGTGCTAAGCTAAGCTAACTGTAGCTTTATAATTAACTTGCAAATATGAGAGTGATATTGATCTAACTCTCCATCAGACAGCCAATAAGCGTATCTCCCAAAATGTCAAACTTTTGCTTTAATGAGTTGATGATTCCTAATTCCTGTTGTGATAAAACATTGTTCCTATATAACAATTTGAAATATCTTTAGCACAATAGGTGATGTTCTCTACATAAAATGTTCTCCAGTTTGCACTAGATGGGATGCCATGTAAGCAAAGACAGGGAGGCCAGGAATCGTGTGAAAGCTGCAGCTGCAGGCTTGAAAAAAGCAAAGAGAGTCCAGGGAAAATATTGAGCACCTTACCCACTATCATGTGCTTGCAGTGCTGGCAGTTGGTGGGCTTGCGAAAGACATGGTCCTGGAAACAGTGGGTAATCTGAGGTTGGGGGGGCTTGGTGGGCAGTGATGGGGAGAGGCTGAGAGAAGGGGAGTGGGAGGAGATGGAGGGGTTGGGGCTGAGAGATGGTGAAATGGACGGTGAGCGCTCGCCGACGAGTGGAGAGCCAGGCAGCAGTGGGGGAGAAGGAGGCGGCGGGTCAGTGATGAAATCCGGGGGAAGGCGAGCATCACTGTAGGACCTTTGGAAGAAGTTCTCCACACTTTTGCTGCGCATGATGGTCTTGAAGGACAGCGAGCGTTTTAGTCTCTGGAGCTGCACACACACATTGACAGAGACACAGAGAAAGAGGGTGCACTAAGAATAAACACTAAGTGAGAATGCTGTGCCACATTTGGGAAAAATAACAAATGTCCAGTACACCCTCAGGACAGCACAAGCAATATCCTGGCATTCATAAACACAACACTCTGCTCTGATCTATATACCAGGGGGAAAGAGGGTGAAATGCAATATCACCTCATAAGGAAACAACACATAATAGCAAAGCTGTCTGTATGTTCCCTTCAGTGAGACCAAGCATAACCTTAGCACACATTTAATAGGTCAGCTTGTCCATTTGGCCCATGGTTAAACAAGATAAGCCCTTTCTCTTTGCGAACACCCACAGCCATACATTGAGGACTGCCAAGGACTGTGTAAATGGCATTTCCTTGGGGGGCTATTGCAATGCACCGAAGACAGTTTACACAGCCTTATCATTTATCAACAGCCTATCTTCAGGGCTCTTAATCTGATGGAGTCTGCTCATTGGACCGATTGCTCCTGCCACAGGTTTGAACTAAACATGCAGGGCTGACAGATCCCTCCTCACAGGGCCAAACTCACATGGCTACAACATGCAACAATATTAAATTGCATGTGCCCTCTCGTGTATATTGACATAACCAGCTGTGGTTGTATCTTACAAAGTGGCTTGATCAAACAGTTGCTGAACAGATGACAAAACGTCACTTCAGCGACGTTTGTAAGGTCTGCTCTCTGCAGCCATCTAGCAATGATTGGCTAGTTAAATGCACGTTTCCTGATTTCCATCCGGCTCTGTGTACAGATGATGATGCTAGTTTCCAGGGGGATAGGCGGTCATTTGTAACCTTGACATGCAGTGGCAGCGGGAGAGCAGTGTGTGGGCGTGGCAGTGTCGCAGGGGAAGAATGGATCAACACAGACAGACAAGCAGACAGATAATCAGTAGGCCACAGACACTCTGTGTGCACATGTTCTGTCTGTCAGTCTGTCTGCGCTCGCTCTGTTCAGTGCCAAACATAATCATTTTACAGGGACATGCTGTTTACAGCTCCACGTGTCTGGGAATAAGATATGAAAACAGTTTGTCTATCTGAGTTGGTGTGTGTGTTTGTAAGGGACACATGGAGGTAGAGCATGGGAAACTAAAGTATCTGTGTTACTGAATGCAAGTTTGCACAGTCATGCTTCCTGTAAATCTCTATTAGCAATGTTCTCTCGTCAGATTACGCTTATGAATTCAAGATTGGGTAGACTAATACAATCCATTACATTGCTATTATAGGTGTGGGTGCCATCAAATATTGTCAGTCTGACTCATGTCCTTGACTCTGATTTCCAGGTTTTACTCTCTGGTAGAAGATTCAGAACCCCTCGGTGTAATCTAAAGCACTAGCGGTATCCATTTATACCTGGCAGTTATGCAAAGTGTTGCTACCTGCAATATGTCTTCAATGCTCCTTGTGCATGTAGATGTTTGGAATAAATGGACTGGATGAAATTGTTTAGTGTGTTGTTTGTGTGCTTTCAATACATTTTGCACACACTTGGTTCTTGAATTTGTGTGTGCTGTATATTTATTAGATTTTTCTATTACTAGTTCAGACTAAAAGTTCATTCTTGACCTTGGAAACTGCAGTTGATTAAACAATCTCACCACATGGTTCATTTGTAGCTGTTCTGGTATTCACATAAACTAGTACTCCACCACACTGCACTTTCATATCTTCTATATCTATCAAAACCGCTAAAGTAGAATATTATTTATATATTATTTATTTTATTCTGCGCATTCTTCTTTCTTGTCAAAACCTGGCGCCTACATTACCCACAATGCAATCAAGGGATGACTGTTCAGTTGCAGATTGTATCAAGCTAATTGCGGCTAATGTAGCCTCAATCCACTAGCCTCAAGCAGAGATGAAGAGCGGGCTACAGCGATCTGTTAACCTCACTTATTTCTAACTCCACACCCCCAGATTTCTTTGATTTCAGTCTTCAGCCCCAACGCCAACTCAACTGACATCCCTTGAGGGAAGTTATCAGACTTCACACAGCTTTCTCTGGAGCTGCAAAATGTTTTATACATCTTTTTTTCACACTCCCTAAAGTCCCCAGACTTTGACTTGTGAAATCGGCATGCTTCCCCAGAAAAATAGAAATAGAATTGAAAATAGAAATTTGAACATGTAGAATTGTATTTACGTTTTATAAATGTTGCTCCAATTACCGATTTATGAAACATTAACAGATAATCTTTTAATTCAACTCTTTATGAAAAATGCCTCATTAGAAGTTGGTATGCATTTTTAAATCAAGTTTGTTAATGGTACAACGCTTAGACACATCTCCTCATTTTCTGTGCAGCATCAGACTTGAGCCGAGCTCTCTCAATCAGAGCAGATGAGTGCAGGAATAACAGCTCCAGCTAGAGCACATGTCTCAATTACTGCTAATCTAATCAACTGTCAGTTTGCGAGCCTAAAAAGCATTCCGGTTAGCTTCCATTTGAACATTAGCTGAGCGCGTCATACTTCTGAGTCAAAGCCAGTGTGATACCACGTTCGATTCGGGTCATCAGTGCACACAGTCTCCATTCATGTGCATCATGTCACATGAATTTATGTGACAGGTTAGATGCCAATGTCGATGAAGATGAGTCAGAGTGAACCAAGCTTCTCTACAGATGATACCTTGATTGTAATTTATTTATTCAGTATTTATTTAGTCCCATATGTATAATTGATTCCTGGCAATTTCATGATAATACCTATCAAATGCAGAGGGAACTGCCTCAGTCTTCCAACTGTAGAGGTGCCTTTCAATTGCAGAAAATGCTTTTCTCCCAAAAGCAACGTTTAGGTTTGGTTTAGCATGCTAATGCTTGATTCTTAACGAATAATTTATATTATTCAAATGACTCACAATGCCATGCAAAATGGATAGCATTGCCCAGATTTACACGCACCTGCACACTCAATATTCTTCAAGCAGCACCAATCCCACTGCTGCTGACCAGATTTTGACGAGCTGCCTCAGCGGACTTGTAAAAGCCCATAATTTTCACATCTTCGATCCCAGTCGTTCTCTCATGTAGCCAACATAACTGTCCAAAATCAATGCTCAGTAGAGAGACAGCAGGGTTTGAGCGGTCATAATTCAATTATAAAGCTTTTATTTCATCCGAATATGTGACCCCTACTCCCAGACTGAGATATATATGGTATTCTCCAGCCTGTCCAGAGGTCAAGACAGAACAACAAAGGCTTGGTCCCACTGGGAATGTGCCTATAAATAAAGCGTGTGGCCATAATATGCTTTAGTGTGGATTGTTATAAATGATTCAACCAGTAGAGAACATTTCAAATGGAAAAGTTAATCCAGTAAGTCCAGCTGTGTCTTTGTTTAGAAGCTGTAAAAGGTCAAAATATACACTCTCTCAAGTTTCAACAGTCTGGAATTTGGTGAAAAGGTCTTGGTGGTGGGGTCTGCATTACCCAGTGTTTGTATCTTTCTACAACCACCAATCAAACAGTCATATCACTTTATGTAGCAAGTGGTATGTAAAACCTTTTAAAACGCACAGATTAGCACTAATTATTTTCTCTACATTTCAAGAAAAGAAGTGCAGCAGAAATGAGGAAAAAACAACCACTGAAGAGATACAAGAATACACGAGTTTCAAATCACTGCCAAAAGTGCATCTACATGACCTATAAATGCAAATTATACTTTCTGTAGCCTGCAATTTCCACATGAAATTCTCCCCAACTTTGTGCTCCACCTTTGAGGATAGTTGCTCTATAAAAAAAAAGGTGTGCATAAGTCCCCGCTTGGATTCCAGAATGAATCCAGAATTGTGACTAATTCAACTTTTTCCCGTAGTTGTGTGCTTTCTCTCCCCTCTCTCCACTCTGTCTCTCTCCTTCTGTTGCTTTTTGCAGGTGTTTCTGCCTCCGAAGCGGCAGAGTCTGGATTTATGGTTGCACCTGCTGCCCCCGTGTTCCTGCTCAACAGCTGCTGTTGCTATTATTGTTATTGCTTTCATTAGTATTGGTATTAGTATTCTTTTTATTAATAATAACACCAATACCATTACCACAACTATTACTTTACATCTCTATGTAGATCTGTACTGTACTACTGTATGTTCTCCTTTCTCCTGCTCTCTCTCCTGCTCCCCCCCTCCCCCCACCTACCTTTCAACCCAACCAGTCGAAGCAGATGACCGCCCACATAGAGCCTGGTTCTGATCCTCATTCAGCTAACCTCAGCATGCAGCTTTGCCCCAGCAACTCATCATCCACCCATTTTCATTCACCCAATCACTGTTTGCACCCAACACCCCAAGCAAAACACAGCGGCTGCCAGTCTCTGACGGGAGGGAGAATGCTTTGCTTCCCTTGTCAGCAATAAACAAATAGATACAGCGAGTTATCTTTTTAGCTACTTATAGCCTTCTAGTCTCACAGCTCACACCTTTTCCTGAAGTGTCAAATCAATAAACATCACAGCGGTGAAGGTGTTACATTAATTAATAGGACCGTGGCCCACTTCAGCCTCCCTCTTCAACTTACTCCCCTGCTCACCTCACTCAAATCTGTCTCATCCCCCTTCGTCTGAAAAGAAAGCGAAGTGATTGTTAATGAGATTGTGTTAATGAGAGTGTGGGTGGTTTCAAAGAGAATTGTGGGAAGATTGATTCAAGTTTAGAAATGATAGCGTAGCATACCAGAAATCCCCCATGTATGTAATGTATCCTGTAGATCATTAGCAACACTTCAGCATTTACTATGCCGAGTGACTGAAGATGACTACAGTTAACACGGTCCTGGGCACCCTGGTCGCTGACCTGCCTGGTAGATCATGTATTCTAAGGCTGAATATGGTGCAGGTTTAACTAAAGCCTGGGCTCTTTGCTGCATGTCATCCCCTCTCTCCTAGCCTTTACCGTCTCTCTTCAGCTGTCACTATCCAATAAAAGCAAAAATGCCTAAAAAAATATATGATGATAAATACATGATAAAGCCAAACTACTTTTAATATAAATGATGGGTCTGCCTCATCCAGCCGTGACACACCTTCTTTCTCAAGGTGCTGACAGACGCTCGTATTGTCGTCATATTTGATTTTCCTGTCAGCTTTTATGGCCCTTTATCTGTAAATGGATAAAGAGACTGTCATGAGGTGTCTGGTTTTAGCTAAGCTTGTAGTGGTCCGTCCATCCATCTGTCCGTTCTTCAATTTGCTTTCGTTCGAATATCTTTATTCGATGGATTGCCATGACATTTTGCACAAGTATTCATGGACCCTCGAGGATGAATACTACTAACCTTGGTGATCCTCTAGCTTGCTATTCCTCTAGCACCACCTGCCTGATAAACATTAGCATGTTAGAATTGTCATTTTCAGCATATTAGCATGTCAAAATTTGCAATTAGCTCAAAGCAAAAAAGTTTAGCATTACATCAACAAAAGTGTGTGTCATATCGTGTTAATGCTTACAAGAATTGTGTAAAGTGTAACACAATACGATCATTTAATCACAATATGATGATACCGAATTATTGCCCAGCTCTAATAGCATATTTTCAACTTCTCTGGTTCCTTTCCAGCTAAGGACCCCTCTCTATCTCCCCCAGGTCTGCTTACACGATCTACTCTTGGATACCTAATAAAAATGACTTTGGATTAAGCTGCCATCACTCAACATATTGTGTGTTCAAGTGTTAGTATGAAGCACCAGAGTGAAAAATCTTCTTCCCAAAACCGCTAGACTTGGCCACAGACTGTATGGTCACGGATATTTGTCATTAAGCTTTGGAGCTGTGACAAGTTCTCATTTTCACACTGTAGGCAATGCCAGTCACCTTTTATCACTCAACTGGCTGTGTGTGTGCTTATGTTGTCGCATTGAGTGAACAGGACTGGGAGAAGAATCCAAAGGGGACACATGAATGAAATGTGATGTTCTCATCACACACTTGGCAAGCTGACAAATGAGCCAATGTCCAAAATGCATGGTGTGGGGTATTTAAGTCTTTAAATCTCTGTGGTCAGAGATTGTCCTGTGCACTTGGAGAAAAAGAGGGTTACCTGCACACTTCCATCACAAAAAGAGCTCCCAAAGCATCTCCAGCCCTGAGAGATGAAACAGCTTTCAACAAAAAAGGGACACGATTGGCTGATGATTGCTGCTCAGGCATCTCATCTGCTCCACCACTCACATTTTTGCCAGCCTTGGCAATAGACCACAGTACATTGTTGGGAGCCAGGGAGAAAGTCCATGCTTCCTTTCCTTTTAATCCTCTGGCACAGTTTTCCTCTGTTCCTGATTCCTGATATCCATCTTTGCAGGAAATTTGCTGCTGGTGGATTTCAAGAAGCATCTGTTATCAGAGCGAGTCACTCCCTCGCTTTCCCTGTCATCTTAATCTAATTAAAAACATCATGGACACATGGCTATGTGTCTGATTAGATTTCTTCAAAAATTGTACCCTGTGGCATTTTTTTATTTTAGAATTGGTCTCGATTAAGTGTTTAAAATAGATATGGGTGGAATGTTGATGTGAAGGACTTTCAATTTCCTGGGACTCAACCTGTGCATATAAGAGCAAAGCTGACTTAACTTCAATATTCTCCTACAAGATTCCTTAAAAGACTCCCTTAAAAAAAGTGTATGGTTGCAAATTCACATTGACCCTGCAGTGGCGGAAGCTATTGAATCCTTAACATTCAAGGGGAGTTTGAAAGCTGTTACAATTAACCTTCAACGAGGGCAAGCTCAATCGATTGTGAGAGCAAAGGGAGATGAGGAAATGGGCTGGTCATTGAATGGCCGGGCACATAAGTTTGTGGTATAAATGGTTGTGATGTGGTGATGCCAGAGTAGCTAAGGAATCGTATGAAAACAAATCAGTCCTGCTTAGCATCGAATATGGCCAATTTCTCTTTGGTAGCAGCTTATGAGGAGTGGGGAACTGGAGTGGACCACACCAGAGAGAAGGGTTATACAATGACTCGCAACAATGCCGACTTTCATGCTTCGCACAGAGGACATCGAGAATTCAGAACAAGCACAGAGGCAATCAGCTGGTGAAGTATCTGACTGTGCAGGAGTGTCATTTTGCTTCAAACATGTCCACAGCATGTAAGTGTGTTTATGCGTGGGTGGCGAGAGGAGGCATGAGGTGGGAGACTCAGCTGAGGGAAAGTTGTATCAAGTGTTTGGGCCTTAATGAATCAAGTGTCCTTAAAGCCTTCCATTAAAAAGCCGGCATTGAGAAAGCTTTCACAGCTCCTGCACTTGGAGGCCAGCCCTTGAAACCTTTGTTTATACAGTTAAGTCAACAGATTAAATGGAATCATAAGGACACTTTGTAAGTACACTTTGTAAGTACACTTGAGGCTCAGTCAGGCCTACACTGTACAGTCAAAGGATGTAGTTCTACATTTTAGGCACAACATGCACATATAAATGTGGCTATTAATGCTTATTGCAATATAAACTTCTTGCGGCATAGACGAAAGGGTTATTTGACACAATGAGTCCATGCAGCAATGTGGGAACAAAAATATGTCAGAAACCACCAAATAATCCTTATAATAATTCCAATAATAAACACTCTAAAAATCATCATAATACTACACATCAATCCCCTTCGTGTGTGTTTGTGTGTGCAGGAAGTGCGTTTGGAGAGACAAAGGGAGAGACAGAGTGACATCAGACCTTACGTGTGAAGTTACACCTAGTGACGCAGTCAAGATGAATACAACTGCATTTGTGAAGTGCTGTCATCAATATTACATAAAGCGGTGGAATATTACGGGAAGAGGAAAACTGCAAAATTGCAAGGTGAAAAAAAAGAATGTCTTCTTATTCAGTCTGCAATCCTTTTGCTTTCAGTATGTGGAAGAAACTGCTCTGCAAAGTTCAATGCTTGAATCTTATTCTCTGCGGACCTGAGCCTCATTTCTCCTCGTTACAGAGATTCGAGGATGAACTGAAGGACAGGACATTAGAGATGAGTGTACTTAGTTTACGGAACAAAGACAAAACTGTGGTTACTTGCCTTGGATGTCATCGGTTGGATGGACATAGTGCTTGGAGAGCGCTGGAGCTGCGAGTCGCTCTCCACCTCATTGTTCTCAGTCATCATTGATACAGTTATGGAAAGAGTCGCGCAAGACACAAACAATAAAAAAACCTTTAACTCCTCAAACTGTGTCCAGTCGGTAGGATATCCCCGGCTTTAGCCATACAAAAGCTTGGCAAAGTGTGACAGATCCGCATCACAGGGATTTCTGCGCGCTGCTGGGTGGACGCCTTATGGCCATTTGCTCTCCACACACCAACTGCAAGATTATACGTTTATTAAACAATTTCTAAACACACACCGGCTGATTATATTTCGCTTATGCCATGCAAACAAGCATTCACGAAAAGGTTGAGCCTCGAGCAATTGTATTGTCCCTTGACGAGCACCAATGTGGCACAATTCCGTCCTAAAACGGTTCAATTCAGCAAAACATCGATGTAAAAATACCAAATAAATATGATTAGATCCAAACAAAGCGTGTGCTCTGGGAGGCACTGGCTAGGTGTAAATCCAAAGCGAACAGTGCCCTTTACCACTGCACAGACTTAAATTTAAGCGCAATCTGAGGCACGCCTTCCCGTGCGTCTGAGGCGCATGATTGGGGCAATTTTTACAACTCTGCCAGGATTCATTTAGACGAAATCAGTATTCATGGTCGTGGGCGGGGGCTCATTTAAAGCCCAAATATAGAATAGCTCACAATTCGCAAACGGAGAGCTGATCTTTTTCTTTGAGGTGATGAGTGTTTGCAATAGAAGCAGGATATTCCTTCTTCATTTCCTGCCCGGTTCCTGCATTTCTTTTTGAGTTAAAGCTGCACGGTGCACCTGTCTAATTCTGCCGTGTGTCGTCTTTGGTGCAAATCAAAATACTTAAAGTAGGCCTAACAGTAACTACATAATTGCAACTGGTTCCAACAGGTCAATTAGTGATACCATCTGGCATTTCTCAAAAATCCACATTTACCACTAATACAAATATATATTCAAAGTATTGTATCTGTCTTTAGTTCATACTGCTAAAGATGTTTTAGATCATTATAAAGCCACCATAGACACTACATACATAAAATGTAATAGGTCCACTAGTGAGACCATTAAAAGTCATAAAGTAAAATCAGATGTTATTATCAAACTAAATCAGAGGAATGTTAAAGTAATGAAAGAAGTGGGTGGAGTGTGTTGTTGCAGAACCTTCTGCAGCCTATTTGTTGAAGCTGTGAGTCAGAGCAGTCATCTTCTCCTTTAGCTGAAAAATGACCCACATGGTTTAAGCTGGACTACTTTCAGTTTGTTTTTTGAGTCTTAGAGAAAATTGTTTTTAGCCGCACTTTAACTCTGTCATCATTCATTCCTTGTCATTTGCCACCTGCCCTCTGAAGCACCAAATACAGAAACAGTTGCTGCCATGTAGGTGCTGCCCTGCAGAGTTAGACTTCAGGGTCAGTATAATTTGTTTAAAGCAGTTACAATGAGGCCAGAGGATTGGTACCTCCTCCAATTTCTAATGCAATTGTATTCCTACGTGGTTTTACCAGACTCCTGGGGTGGGTCTTTACTGATCGCCCCCTTTAAAACACATACACATCAGATGAAAGAGAATTAAGTAATAAGGTCACAGCCACTGATTTTTGTATTAACCCGGTGAAGGTTAAAGACAGGGAGAGTTAAGTTAACTAGTAGTATTTTCAAGTGAGTTCCATGCTAATGTTGCACAGTCCACAGTGTGATACAGGGAGGAAAGACTTTTACATTTGATTAAAGTAGTTTTTTTCTTTATTGCACCTAAGCCTGACATCAAAGTTTGCTATAATCTGTCACGAAGTCTTTGGGCATGGGTGTGTTAAAGGAAGACAAAGAGAGAGAAAGCCTCTGCTATCACATTAATTATTGCTTCACTCAGAGCCAGGGTACAGCAGATAACAGAGTGACTGCTGAAGGGGGGGGGGACCCAAACAAAAGCCAAGACAGAAGTTTTGTAGTGTAAAGCAGCGGCTTTGCTGTCAAAAAACACAATGTCTTAGTGGAGCGGTGTGATCTGATCCGTCTGTTCAAACACAGAATACACAAGACAGTTGAGAGATTTGCTGAAGGAGGAAAATGCACACACACTTAAATTTCTCCCTCTTCTCCCTTCCACCTTTCATCCTCCATGTGATACCCCAGGTGCCAAAAACACAGCTGCTAAAAATGAACATTAAAACAGGAGCGAAAACACACTGATCTTTGTGATTCAGAGACTGGGGAAATAATAGGAGGATGAGAGGAACAAAATGAGTCCCATGCGGCGGAAGACAGATCCCAGCCGTGACAGCGGTCGTCATGGTGCAGTCACAGGACCAGAGCTGCTGCTGCTCTTTCCACTGGGACAAATTGATAGCAATTGTTCATCTGTACTTTCACCTCAGATAAGTGTACGTAAGCACACACAAAAATAGAGACTTGACTTGGCGTGCAGTGTCCCATGATCTCAAAAAAGTCTATCATGTTTCAAACCTCAAAGAATCGCATTTTAAACCAGATACTATCTGATAACGGTTGTACGCGTTGCTGTTTGTATAGATAAGCAAAGCGTCACTTGGGCCAAGTGTCTCAGTGATTATCTCTGTTTGAGGAAATTATATTATAATTCACCCCAAAGTTTAAGGCATAATTTTGCACAAACAACACTTGTCCAACTCAGACTACTGTTTTAAGACAGACTTGTAAAACTGTAAACATATCCTTTAAATTCATTATCTATTCACTCCATGACAGGTTTAATCTGGCAAGAGACACAGAAACACTGCAAAAAAAAAACTATAGTTTACTCTAAATTATTTTAAGGAACCTCCTTCCACAGTTCCAGTAACTGAAAAAGATGGGGACTTTACCCTCAAATGAAGGATAACGAAAAAAAACAGTTGGAAGCTGAAATCAGACAAACAGTGATGGGAGGAATCGTTACAACTGGCTCGTTGCTGCCATCTGCTGCTCCAATATTCTAAACAGCCACCAGAGTGAAAACCAGACAAGTCTTAATAATATAGGTATATATTTATTCATACTTACATATTCATTTATAATCGGTTAATTGTAAAAAAAAAAAAGAAAAAAGAAAAAAAAAGGGAAAGAAAAGAAAAAAGAAAAGATTTACAGTAATTATATGAACTACAGTCATTGTCAAAATTGTTTTTGAAATTTCTCAGGTTGAACACACACTGTAGGTTCACCTCTTGCCCTCGGCCCTCTCTTACTCCAGTGTTTGGGACTGAATGTGCATGAAACGAACTGATCCAGAGCGTAGTAGCTGGACTTCCATGTAAACCAGAGGAAGGTGTGAAGGAAGGACAGAGGTGTTTGATACTGAGGAAAATGTTTTCGCTTTGTAGAGGCTGTAGTGTATTTTGTACCATGAAAAGACTGATGACAGGTTATTTGTTCTGTACATATAAAACCATCAGGAGTGGGCCTAGTATTATTACCTGTAGTCCGTTTAAAGAGTTTGCATTAAAAGCACATGTTAGCTGCACAGATGACTCAGCCCGTGCACATGAAGAGGGCAAGCAGGTGTTGCAACCTGGCTCATAGTCTGAATCCTACGACTTTCCTTTTACCTCTAGTTAACTGTCTTATCCTCAGAGCACAGTGACAGAGTACATTAGATATCTCCACCATTTTGACTCTAAGTTGTTCCCTAATCCCCCGTAAAACCCCATTCAAACAAAACAGATCAGAATGGATTACACTGAATTCATCTCAGCATGTATTATCCTGCTTGCCTCAGCTGTCAAATCACAAACTGAATAGAATCATCATTCTGCGTTTTGCCTGTTGGCGCGCATCTTAAAAGAATGGGTGAGCAACATTCCACACTGGGTTTACCAATTTCTGTCTTGTTTGATGTATTTGGGAAGGGTGCATTATGGGAGGGGGGTGTTTGGGAAAAACAGGGCATACAAACAAAGGAGAGGAAAGCACGCTTACGGGAGAGAAATCCGATTCTGCTAAGGTGGCACACAATGCCTGAACAGCCATCCCGAGGACTTCTCCTTGTTGGTAACATTCAATAAGTAGAACCTACATCATACATGTCATCATGAACTCCTCCTCAACTCACATTGTAAAAAAATCCAACTCAAATTTTTACATTTATTACAATTGCACTGGCGCCAACACTTCCCCTGGACAAAGGCTACACTCTGGACATTGAGTAACAATAAACTCTTAATAAAAACACAAACACCATCAGATCAAAACTGAGGACTGGAAGAGGACTCAAACTCAACCTGGAGACACTGAACTCAAGACTTCAAACATAAAGCGGGCGCAATCCACACCACACCAAAACAGAAATGCAAAAAGGAGAGAAAAGGTCGAGATCCAGAGGAAAATCTGACAGAAAAAGCAATTAAAGACACATTTATAAAATGAAATGGGAAGAAAAAGAGAGACAGAATAAAGCAGGTGCAAGTGCAGGAGAAGATAATCCATAAGAAAAGGCTTCAATACTTCATAGGGCGGGGGCTGAAGTCCATTATAGCCCTCCGTTGTGACAAAAATGATTCCATCATATCTGTCAGCAGGCCAGAATTGTGCGCCCAAGATTCAGTTGATTTCCTCTTGCAGTGACTCCACCGGTCTGATCCTGTTTTACCTCCGGCAGCATCACCGGTCCCAGACAGATGGGAGGTCACGGGTGGCAGGGTGTAACACGCTGTCACTCCGTCCCCTGCAAGGCCTCATAGGAGTTGAGGATTCGCCGATACCCACTCCGACGCCAGGCACGTCCTCTCACTGCTGCGTGTGGTTCACAAGTTCCTCATCGCCAGAACCGTCACCGATGCGAAAACGAGAGCAAGTAAATTAACTCAAACTAACTGAAAAAAAGATGTACTTTGATTGTTTTCAGTTGGCTTTTTCTTTCCATTGTCCTTGTCTGACAGCATGAATTTATGTAGTGATGCCAGACGTTGTTTTTTTTCTTCTTTCAAATGAATGTCTTAACTTTTCTGTTGTTGTTTTCACAGGCCAGCATCCGTCAAACTCCAGATTAAGTACCGGCTCATGTGTCCAAAGCTCCAGCACATATTCTAACACACATCTATACTCAAACTAGAATGTGTGAGCTTCACCATAGTTCCCTCAGAAAGACCCATCAACAGCAATCTCTGCCATGTCTCATATCGTCTTCTATCGTCGTTTAGCTGGCTTTGACTCTCGGACTCCACAGTCCTCACATATTTACAATTAGATTTTAAAAAACTAGAGGTGTTACATGCAACATTTGGCATCTTCTCGAGTCCCCACGTGTGAGTCTTAATTGGTGTCCATTTTTAGAAAAATATTAAACTTTGTCTTTTTTTTCTTCAGTTTACTGAAGCTTCTGATTGTAACAGAGACAGAGAGGTGTGGGGTACAGGTGGAGCAAGCTCAGTGTGTGCATGTAAGTGAAAATTTGTATTTGTTGTCAAATGCCAGTAAAATGCTTCTTAAATTCTGAGATTTAATTTCAACCTTGCTTTACTGTAAGTGCAAATAGCTGCAAGTATGCTTTTTTTCAAAATCAAAACTAAAAAACTCCATCACAAAACAGGCTTTCTGCTGCTTTCTATGTGTAAGTTGGGGGTGTCGGCAGTTTACTGGCTGCATCGCTGCTCCTTATTTTATAAACAGCCTGCAGAACAAAGCTAACACAGGTCTTACTCAAGTGCAGTTCCCGTCTAGAGGTAGCCGTCAAGTGACCTTCAACACTGAGGGAAGCGAGTGTGAGAGGTTAAGAGGGATTTTTCGACCTTTTCAATGTTCTGTTTAGAGGCTCGAACTGTAATCGGTCTCAAAGTGCTAAATAAGTAAAGAGTATAGCTCCCCTCAAATACAGAACTGTGGTGTTTAATGCAAAGATCTTGTCATGTAGTTCTTTTCTACTTCATTTGATGAAGTTAAATCCATTAACCGTGATTGATTTTTACACAACCCTCTTTGAAATACTGGTTTGAACACAGACCAGGAATGTGCTAACATTCTTCTAGGAGTTAATCTGTGTATGTGCGTGTGTCTGCACATCAGCGTGTGTAGAAGGCTGTTGTGTATGCACTGTATGTGTGTGGTGGACAGATTCGGGAATGTTTTTGGGGAAAGTTACTCGAGACCCTGTAGCGTTATTTGGCTCTCTCCCTCTCTCTGCAGCTCCAAAGGGGGGGAACACACCAGCATGTACTCTATGACAGGGGGCCAGTAGGGGACAGCAGGTCAGGGGTCAAGTGACGGGCTGCGGGGAACGTGTACGAGGGACATGAGGACAGGAGAAGGGGGGTTGTTGTCTTTACATCATAGCAGGACACAGCAGCGGCAAAACCTCTGACGGCTGCCCCCGACGGAGGGGGGCGGAGTGACAGGAGCGAAGTATGCATGCACTTTGATGTTAGGCAGATGGGTCTGTGGACAGAAAAGAAGGAAAAATAGATTTACATGTGGTAATGGATCATACACATATTTGGAAAGCTGCACTAGGAAGCTTAATACATCAGTGGCTGTAATATGTGGCAACCTGTAAAGTACTGAAAATGTTTTACTCCAATAAAATCACGTCACATGAATAAATGAAACGTATTGACAACATAGTCATGTTTTCCAACTCACTGAGGCTGTGATTGATTTATATCAAAATGCTGATGAGACCAGATCTCTGCAGTGTTCCCTCACTGAAGGCGAGCAGACAGTTTCACAGCTTAGTTTGATTCATCACTTCTTGTGGGTGGAGCAGTGACTAAGTTTAATTTGTACAAAATGTATGAATCTATGACATATGACAGGTTATCGGGCTATTAGGACAAGTGTATGTTTTCATTAAAAAATAAATAAATAAAAAGACAGAAAAGAAAAAAGCTTTGTTTAACTAGCTTTGAGCTTGGCAACTAACCAGCCCAAACACATGTGGCTGTGTAGGCCTGGTCCACATCTGTCACTGCTAATCACTTAAACTCTGGTTTACTTAAACTCCTTCTTCCTCACTTGGAGACTATGATGCTGCTCAGAGCTACTACTACAGCTACATTGCAACAGTCTATGCTTGTACATCAGTATTGTTATAAGACAGTATTTAGCAATGCAATGGTTCAAATGAAATTACCTCAGAAACCCAGACTCCTCAGAAACCTAATTACTTTACACCCACCAGACATCAAATAGTCTTCACGTCGCCAGTAAGATCACCTGCCTTGAAATTAGTTTGTATTTTCCACAGACTAAAATGTATAGGATCCAATTCTCTATGTGGCACCTCACTTCAAGACTGATGTGTAGTTTGACAGACTTGGTGCACATTAGTGCTTGTGCAGCACAGTGAGATGCCACATGTGATTTTATGAGGTAAACAGTTTGCTTCATCAATGAGAAGTTGTTTTGTGATAAAGTTCTACTGTATTTTAATATTTTAACATTCTACAATTTACATCCTTACTCACTGATGTTAGCCCACACAACCCACCCTTAGTCTCTTGATGCCGGCGCGGGTGATCTGCTGGCAGTCGTAGAGCTCAATGCGATCCAGGCTATGGCAGCTCTTCAGGTGCTCTAGCGAGGCGTCTGTGATCAGGGGACAGTTGTCCAGCTCGATCACCTCCAGGCGGTCGTGAGCGCAGGGGCCGCTGCCGAGGTGCCTGATGCCATCATCAGTGATCAGCTCACAGTGAGACAGACTCTACAGGAACACAGTAGCACCAGCAAAAGGAGCTCCATTACTCAGCTGTCTGCTGGAACACACTTTGACTTGGTGCTTGGAAATGCTACAGAAGCTAAATATGTTTAAGTGGCAGGCACACACTCACCAGGACTTGCAAACGAGGGCAGTGGATAGACAGCTGGATGAGTGTTCCATCTGTGATCTGGTGCAAAAATATAAAAACAAATAGAGACAAATGTCATAACTTCAGCCTCTGTGCAAAAACAGTATTTGCGTGGCTCAGATTGTTTAATTACCTGCACACATTCTTCTAAATCCATCTTCTCAAGCTCATGACAATTCTGCAGGACAGAACGAGACAAACAGAGAGAAACTTCATGATCTATGATAGGCTTGTGGGGATTTGGATTTTTGGGACAAAAACCTTGAAATATTTTGTTTTGAGACCACAATCAAAATGTGGCCTTAACTTCTAGCATTTAAATCTGTAAGGCAAGAGTCTATGTGTTTGCACGCGAGAGGCTGATGCCACACTCACCCTCGCTAATGTAGTGAAGCCCACATCTGTAAGCTGAGAGCAGCGAGCCACTTCTAATATTCTGAAAGGAGAAAGAGAGGAGCAGAGTTACACAATGGCATCACTTACTGTCCGTCACTCTTTGGGACTTTAAGTGGATGTACAGTAGCAATGCTTGAGACAACATTCCTGCAGAAAGGCCCATTTATTCGTTCCTGTCGACAATCGTCAGTACTATATCGATTTGCGCTGCAGGAGTTTTTATGATAATGAATAATAATCAGAGATCCTTTTTGAAATCAAATGAAATACATTGCACTAAAGTAAAATCGCTTCACAGGATACGGTGGATAACGAGTCACAGTAGCAGTAAGTGAAACTACTTTCAGACTACATGGACAGGTTTTTGCTGGGTCTAGGAAGTGGCGAAGAGTAAAATTCAGAGTGAGGATTTGTATGTTTAAATTCACCTGAGGCGAGGGCAGTTCTGTCCCAGGGCGTGCAGGATGGCGTCTGTGATATTGGCACAGCCCGACACGCACAGAGACTGCAGGCGGTGGCAACCCCGGCAAATGGTGATGAGGCCCTCGTCCGTGATCTGCTGCTCACACAAAGAGAAAGTGTGTGTTTGTGTGTGTGGAGTCACTTTAATCCACATCCATTAACCAAGAGTTTTCTTTTATGCCAAAAGACAACATTCAGGGGTTTGCTTAAATATAGGTATTCAATCCAAACATAATTAAATCTGTTAATCTTCTAGCCCTGTTAACTGTACTTACTGAGCATGTCTGCAAGTTGAGTGTGACCAGGTCTGGACAGTGAGCTCCGATATGCTTCAGAGCCTCATCCTCTAGCTGTGGAAGAGAAAACAAACTACACTCATCAAATGTATAATAAAGCACACTAATATTATCCCACCAAACCCCTGTCACTAATAAAAATGGTTGACCAGTATATTGGAAACACCCCTTGGTATAACAATACATTTCAACAGCACCACAAACTACAAAATGAAGTTGAACGTACATGTTGTCACAGATCATTCATTTAAATAGCAAAACAATTCACATCTTCATAGAAATACTTGGTTTGTCTTTTCACACTGTACTGTTGACAGTTGATATAACAGGATGGACCTATATGAATGCTTTTACATTTGCTGTAAACAGTGTGTGGCATGTCTTTCCTCAGAAACATCTCTGCTGCAAAGGAAGTGCATTTTATGTTTGTGGTGGCAGCAGCTGTGTTCTATTTGAAATGGAAATAAGAGGAGCTTGGTAGTTAAGTGATGGCCACTATGACAAAACTTACAAAAAAAATAGACACCTACATAAATGCAATGTTGAGCAATAAGAACAGTGCACCTAAGAACCAATAGAACCAAAACCAAGTTCTACAAATCTAGTTACTTTTAGGTTTATCCAATTATTAAATAATATGCAACTCATTATGCTCCGGGCACCTACATCATCATCATCATCATCTCCTTGTCTGCATCTTCAGCTCACAATAAGCCATTTATCATACCTGTGTGCATCCCTTGAGGAAAAGGCCTTTGAGTCCAGGGCAGGATCGCACCAGGGCCTGGATGCCATCCTTGGTGACCTGATCACACCAGGAGATGTTGAGCTGCTCCAGCAGGGGACAACCCTCACTGACAGGAGGAAATTAGAAAAAGGACAGGTGAAAGGTAGGGGGGGGCAAGAAAAAGATTGCAAAAGAAGAAAATAGCAATGAGAGAATATACAATGAAAGTACAAAATATTGGAAATAAAAGTACCTTTTGTACAATCCACGTACATTAACAAGGATATGAATCTTTAATATGTTGTATATTAGCCTACACACCTGAGAGCTTTGAGTGACAGGTTGGTGATTGAGGTACAGGAGGCGAGGTCCAGGTGCTTCAGCTTTGGACAAAACTTACTGAGGCTATTACACGTGCTGCAGAAGACAAAAGACGATGAGCGTTTTGAAGGAGAAGTGGCATTCTGATATGTTGGCATCCCAGAACAAAGCGCATACCTGTCAGTGATCTTGGTGCAGCCATTCAGACTAAGCAGCTCAATGTTCCTGCAGTTCTGCGAGAAAGTTCTGCAAAAAAAAAAAAAGAGAAAAATAATACAGAAAGTTCAAACTGAACTTGCCTGTTTTCGCTCCCCAGAGTCTGCACTAGAACTAGAATTTCTGTCAAACCAAGTCCTCTGTAAACCCACCTCAGGGCGCTGTCACCCACACCCAGGCAACCCCGCAGGCTCAGCTTCCTAAGGAACCCCCCACATCGCTTTGAGATGTTCTCCACCACTCGGCCCTGCAACAAAAACAATATACTCAGCCTGCTGTATGTGCTTCTCCCCCTTCGATTTTAAGTAACAACTGATTAAGATTGAAGTGTGGGAAAGGTGCACAGCAAATATTGAAGTTACAGGTAAGAATAAAGTTAATGTGAAGTAGATGGAGATCAGATTCACTCACCTCAATGTCCCTCTGAAAGTCAAAGAGGTCAATTCGTTGCCAGTTGCTGCCATCCAAGGCCAGAACATTCCAGGACTGAGAGCAGGGAGGGAGAAAGACGATTAGGCTCAGGATTTTTCTCAAACATACCACATACACACACAGAACACACACTAAAATATGCAGACAAACACACACACAGTCACGCACTCATGCATACACACACACACCTTGTGAACACAGACTCACCCGTGAGACCTGGGCACAGCGACAGAGTGTCACCACATCCAGAAAGGAGAAGATTCTGGAAGACAGACAGGGACGGTTTAGAGACCCTGATCCCCACCGCCAGAAGCCTCATCTTTACATTAGGACTCTGCCCTCAACTCAGCCCTGCGTCTGCTTCCACTCACAGCACAGGGGTGTGAGTAAATCAGCTAATATTGTCTTTGAGTGTCAGCAGGAGAGATGTGTTTACTCTGTTTGCAGGATAGATGCGTTTACCCAAAGTGGGGTCCTGGCGAGGAAGACACGCAACCTGCTTCGAAGGAACAGAGCTGGAAACGTACTATAAAGGTCCCTCAATGCAGCAAAAACCTGTACTGGGGTTGAAGCAGTGAGTCCCAGCACAGCCTGCCAGCCTCACAAATCAGGGCGCTGAACATGGCCAGACAACGCAGAATAAGCAGCCGCAGCAGCTCGGCGGTTAAAGCTGAGGCCTGAGTTATGGCCTTCATTTTCTGTTTGCTCAGGGAGTTTTTTTTTTTTAATACCTGAAATCAATTTGAATGCTTTATAGCCTCAAGCATCTGTTTTTAATTACAGTTTTGGAATTGAGGGCAGAGCAGGGTGGGGAACGGAGGCATCCTGGTGGTTAGTTTAGTTGAAATATTTGCTAAAGGGCAAGTCAGCATACTGTACATAAGTGAGATGTACAATGTGTGTGCGTGTGTGTGTTTGAGTGTTGTAGAGTGAGGAGGGTAGTGCAAGGCCGATTGTGCCTTTGTGTATGATTAGATGTGCTGATCGGGAGCGCAGGCAGGGAGGTTTAAGTGTGGAGTATGCAACATGCCGTTTTTGCTAGCAAAAAACCCTGCAGACAGTCTGACTGAAGTGTTGAGAAATGTCACTCACCGTAGCAACAGCTCCTTAGGCAGCTTCTTATTGATGACCGCCTCATCACTGTTTGTGAACATCTGAAAGAGTGCAGAGAGGATAATATTAGTCCTGGCAGCTTGTTTTAACATAACTGGGGCCCCCTCCTTCCACTCACCTCATTCAAGGACGGCCCCAGCCTATAAGCAAGGATAAATGATCGTAATCTCATCAGCCAAGATAGATTCAATGTCATGTGTTGGAAAACACAGAGGGTGACAGAAGATAAAGCAGCACAAGAGACTGGATTTTGTGTCTTATAGGACATTGTACTGTCGACTACACAGCTGCGATGGCCTCTGCTTTCACGTTATCTTTTCTGTGTGCATATTTGCTTCCTACTTCCTGTGTTATTTACACTGTAGCGTCTACATCAGCGTGTACTGAGAATGTCACTGGAATGAGTTACACTATATCTTTTGTGACTCAAGACGAATTGCTCCAGCTTCTGCAAACAGCTAATGGATTTCCACACAAATAATTGCATGCTGTGTGAGCACAAATATTGGCCTGTAATGCACAGAAAAAGCCTTGGTACACAAAGAGACAATACATTTGCATTTATAAAGACCCAGCTACTTAAATACACAGTTATACACACCCAAGCATTGAAGACTCTGGGGTTCTCATAATTTAAGGGAAATCATACTCTTACATACATACATCTTGTAAAATGCAAGATGCTGAAAAAATTACGTTTGGGAGCATCCACTCAGTCACAACAAGCCAAATGAAGCAACATCTGTCCCAATCCATTTTCCTCCATAGATTTAGAGAGATAAATCTAAACCAGGGACAGAGTAATTGAGGGGTGGGGGCTTTAGTGTGTAAATAAAAAGTGGAGGAAGGCCCATGTTATTTACAAGGAACAAACATCTGTGACAAGATCAACAAGGAATGTGCAAGTCCTTATAGGTACAAATATTCAAGATCCAAAAATAAATGAAATGTTTATTCATTGTGTTTAAACTAAAGAAATATTTCATGGGTCCTAACGGAGCATACGGTGTGGTATCTTGATTATGGGTGCCCATCCTAAAACCACATTCACAATAGTTTTACATTTTGTGGAACTTACACACTTAAGCAAACCTATTCATCAGCTCGTAAAAACAAACTGACAGGTCTGCCTGCCTAACTCTAGCTCTAGCTCTGGGTCAAACCCTCTGTATGTCTCAAACATATAAACTCCACACACACAGCGGTCTATGCAGGGGCTGCCTTCCAGCGCAGACGTGTAAAATGTTGCCTTCAACGGTGCTACTTTCTGGCCAGATAATCCAGGGCCATTTCCAAAGAAACAGATGTGCATGGTCAACGGGCATACACTGTCTCCTTTTGTACTCAAACATAAAATGAACCTGATGCTGCATGAATGTGAGCATTATGTTTTCTCCACTGGTCAGCTATAGTCAGAGAAGCAGGTCTGGCAGGGGGTAAAAAGCTGGGTAAGCTGTAACCTCCAGCTACAGATCATTGTAAAGCAGAACAAAAAGTGATAATACTTTTAGCAAAAAATAAATAAACTTCTTATGTTGTTCCCCATATTCAATGTAGATCCATTTGACACTTGTAACTGATATACACTTTGAGTTGGCATTAAATTGGCACGGCCTAAATTGGGTTCAGATATTTAGTTTACCCTTCCCTACATCCATGGATGTATTTAATAGCAACTGATATATGAAATACCCAAAAGAGACAAGCCAGCAATCAACAGATTGCTTCATCAACTCTTACATAACTTCACCCAATTATATACAACATAGTGGTAATGTCAATCACAATGTGTGCAGATCAGTTTGACCTTAGTTGTGTAAGTTCTTAAATCAAGCATCCCCCCATTTTCTGTAAGAAGGTCCAATCTATTCTCTCTCAAAAATAAATTAAGAAAATGTCTCTGGAGGAAGGATAAGACAGCAAGATGCACTGGTTATTATATATAATATATAGCCATATAGTGCTAGTACTGTGTGAAGAAAAGGGACCTTTGTTAAGACAAATGTCCTGTATTCCCATCACAAATCTGTCTATAATCTTGAATGTAAATTCGTTGGTCTTTTTTCTTATGAAGGTATGAGCCCCGTATGCATACAAAAAACCGTAGGCCTAATACTTTGAAAGACAACTGTTTATGGTCACTTTATTTTTACAGATTTCCACAACAGCTTGTCTACTCTGTAGAGTGCTGTAGTCTTTTGTTAAGGCTGGTTTCACAGAATCTGTATATACCGCAGAGTAGTAACGCCTAACAGAATATAACAGACATTTTCCGACAATGCCTGTCAAAGTAAAACTCTCACTGAATTGTGAAACTGTTGTGGCATTTTAAATATAAATAAAATGTCACAATAAGCACAGTGACAATAAAACCCCATATTAGACTACTTTAAAATGATAACTGGTAACGATTCCCGTTAAAACTAACAGCCCTAGCGCAGGTACCTCCTCAACCGAGCATAAATAACGAACGTGTGCACTTTTACTTTGAAGGCAGGGCCAAGCCACTTCCGGCTGTCTCGTGTCCAAAAGCGGCTAGCCTCACACAGCAGCTGCGCCAGAAGGTAACGGCCTGAATCTTTTGAGTCGTCAGCTGTTGCACCGTTAAAAATAAATAAAACCACACACACAAATCCCACGCTAGCTGGGGATTAAACAACACCAAGTGCTCAGGCTACACAGCCCAATGTCACCGGCCAGATACATACCATTTGAGAACAAGTTTCACCAAAATATTCAGCTATACGCTTGCGGCTGCGACACAAAGTTTATGGTAAACGCTGCAGAACAACACTGTAGTGTGTGTGTGTGTGTGTGTGTGTGTGTGTACATGTGGCCCTTCTGCTATCCGTGTAGATTATGGTGCGTGTTAAATTATCGCAGTTTGGGCCCATTTGTTGATCGTTCTGTGCTAATACGGGGTACATGTAGCAGTCACAACCGGAGGCCCCCACAACCGCAGCGGCCATGGATAGGCTATGCACAACAATCCGGCTCGTCAGACAACCCCAAAAAAGTCGTCTACAAATCACACCCCAGTTGATATGAGGACAATTATAGGACAGCTACAGCGTCTTAGTAAAGTGAAGTCAGCAAAACCCTGTTCCTGATAAATAGCCTATGGCAGTGTGTGCCGGAGCGGTCCTCGGCGTGCTCCGTGTAGCCTCTGTCTTTGTTTTGACGGCGCAGAGGGAAACGAGGACAACATTTTAGGACCTTTAAAAACTCTGTTTATTTATGAACAGCACGACAGACTTTGTGGGAAATGCCGATTTGTGTCCTCGGTGAAATGACATGCCAGGCCAGGCCTGGGTGAGATGTAGTTTGAACAAAACAACAGCGTTTGACCTAATCCCAAACATTGACTGCGGAAGCTGCATCAACAGCCTCACTATAAGCGCAGTTTTACAATAAATACAGTGACAGTCGCGGTGTAGGCCCATATCCAACCGTTTTTAAAAGCTAGCCTACGTTGAATGTGTGTCAATGACTGTCAGTTAATATTGATGGTCAACTCACCTCAAACCGGCTCCGTGAAACACCATTTACCTCCTTCCCCATGTCGGACGCTGGTTACCGACTCAATGAATTCGGTTTAGGCGAAGTAAAATACAGATACGGGCCCTCTTCCTGCCGTTTCCCCTCCACGACTATCATGCTACCGTCCTCTCGGTAGCTCCTGTTGTGCGATGTCGTTGTTTTTCGGCCTGTAATACAAACGGCAAGACCTCTTGTTTCTGATAAAATGTGGGTTACAGGCAGCAGCCAGCCAATAAGCTAGTTCTCTTATCTGCTCGGTTTGCCCTCACCTCCTCCTCCTCCCCCTGCACAGCTAAATATCCATCCACACAATAGCCCGACAGGAATAGGATCTGGCAGCCTAAAATGGAGCTGGTAGTACTACGCCTACATCACTTAGAAATAATACATATAGGCTAATCAAATTGCACCGAGGTATCTATTGCCCAAGCAAAAGAAAAGAAAAATACGACTCCCTTACTTACTTGTTGGCTGTTTCCTTAACTAAAGCTCGCAGTAGGCTACAAACAAGCTCAGGAGCAAAAATACATGCTAAAATGGGGTGCCAACCTTTTGACAGCCCACGTAACACGCATACCTGGTCAGAGGGAACAGGGTTAAAGGATTGATATAAAATGTATTATTTATTTTATTTGATCCCAGGTGAGGGTAGATTTTGACACCATCTTTTCCACCAAAGGAAAAGAGCGGCCAATTAGGATATGTGAGGTTTATATAATTGTAGCTTTCCCCCGTATAGCATATCTACAATAACAAATAGCCTATTTTAAGTGCATTTCTAATCATTTCCACTTGAAGGCCCTGACATTGAGATTTGGGCCAAAACGTTCATACTTTTTGTCACAATAAGATTCGTGAACTGTAATGACCACAGAAACGGATAGTTTGGCCTCTTATGACACATTAACCACTTAAATGCTTATCAACTCTATTCTAACGCACTTATTCTCAAACATACATTGTAACTTTGTTGGTAAAAATACCACTTCCTAGTTTCTCGTTTGCCACGCCCCAGTTGGACCAGCGGATCCAATCAACCTCCAGGGCGACTGCTCGTCATACTGCGTAATCATACTGGGGAACACATGCTTGACAACAGTACAATGTCGCCTGGAGTGTCGTAATATAAAGTAACTGACGGGACTTTTATTTTCTAATGTGTTCCCCATGTTTCTTTCCCCAACTGTTTTAATCGTTTTTGATGTAAACAGCACCCACAGAAACGGTATAATTGCTGCTGCAAAAAAACTATTATGCTCTCTTTAGCATGTAGCCTACATGTTTGGTTAGAATGGTTCAGCTGATCAAGGAGACAATCTAAAATCAATTAAATTTCTCATTAAAATGTTGTCACCCTAATGCTTTATATATTTGCCTTTGTCAGTCATTAAGATGAGCTTTCCACTAGCCAGCAGTTTGTTTGTAAGTTCAGTGCATACAGTGAGATGTCATACGTTTGGCTGTTGTCCTTGTAATATAAGGCCCAACTGAAACAGCACTGTCGGGCTCCTATTAACCCCACACTCCCCCCACTCTTTGTGCAATGTATATGTTTTTTCTGTGCTTTATCTTCTAGAATATTACCTGGTTCCAGATTTGCTGTAGAGTAATTTGATTAAACACATTCATTTAGGAAAAAGCATTGGGATAAGGCTCAAGACAAGGCCTCAGAATTAGTAAAGCAGGACATACTGTAAAGCCCCTAATCATGTCAGTCAATATTGTGCTGGGTGTGCATGGTGGGCATATTTCTTGACGAATATTCAATTACATTAACGCAAACACGATTACATACAGAAACATTGGAGCTTCCAGGGACCCGAGGCAGCTGCCCATTTTGCCTGTTGGTAATCCATCCTTGCCTCTATTGCTTCCTGCATGGTATCCTGATACTTCCACTTCCTGTGGGATCAATGCTGTGTTCTTTATTCATTTTAAACTAGTGCAGTGCACATTGAAAACGTGGCTGTTCGAGAAGGGCCGATTGTTTCAAGATTTACTACAGTGAATGTGACTTCTTCGGTCTCCCTTTTCTTTATATGCTCTTAAATGAACTGTTGCAGCGAGGGAGAGCGAGCGGTACCCAGCATGCCGTTCGCCGATGTAACAGTTAATAGGGGTCCCCTATAAATACACTTTACTTTCACAACTTCTGGATGTAGTAACGTACTACTAATAACTTTCCCGTAGATCTCAATAGCTCGCACTGCACTTCATTGGGTCCGCAATACACCCGCCAAGTGTATGGTCGACCGGATGACCAGTTGTCGAGACAGTTGAAGGACAGACATACGGGCGGACAGATTTTAGTTAGAGTATAATCTGAAAATCTTGTAATACTTGAGTGGTTAATAATTATTTCCAGTGCAGATGTATGCATCTCTTTCTGGATATTTTGCGTCGCTGGCGCGCTACTACGAACAAAATAGGCGGGCTGTGTGTTGTGATTGGTCGTTGCTAAGATACGCCCAAGATTGACAGCGTTCCGGTTTCCGGTTCATTCCGCTGTACGCAGAAGTTGCTAGTCACAGGAGCCACAATGGCGTTTGTAGTCTCCTTCTGATAGGGCTGTGGATGATATGAAATCCACTAGCATCGCCCTAAATATAGGCCTGGTTGATTCCCAGAGCCATTGATAATAAACTGGAACATCTACTGCACACGAAAATACTATGATTTCTAATCAATATTGAATTTGTAGGGGATAAAACGTACATTAAAGGGAACATGTAAACAGTACCAACCGGGTCAAGTTTTCATTTTGTTCGAGAAACGAGCGTCTTTTAATGAAGGCATTTGCTTGTTTCTGAATACTAAGACCGTAATTCTATGGAATAAAAAACCTTTACTTAACTTGGCACCGGACAAGGACACCTTTCACAAAGGGACTTTTTTCTTTTTTACGAGTCAGCTCGCTAGCCGCCGAGCATTAGCTAGCGGTGCTAGCTTAATTCAGACGGAGACGACACCACAATGCTCCGATGTTTGGTTGGGATCTTTTTCATTCACTGACTAATTCAGAGTACATACTTTACAGCACTGGAAAACCACCGTGGCATTTTTCTGCTTTGACGAACTATGTTGGCGATCTCAATGGAATGAATTGGCGTTGACGAGGACAGGACGTGTGCGGCCTGCTGTGTTTATTTTGTGTATTTTCTTGCCTTGTTTCTGCTTAGTAACACTTTTGTTTTGGCAATTGGAGTAGCTACTGTTCTCCTGTGAATGAATTTCCTGGAACACCGAGGCCTAGTCGCAGGAGAGGTACCGACGCCGGCGTGAGGGATGCCTGGGTCGGACCGACACCATGGGACCAAGAGGAAGACGGAATCTCTACACCAGACCCAGGCCCCGGCTCATACCTCTGCCGGAGACAAGACGAGCAAAGACGGCCAGGTGCAGTTAAAATCTCCAATGTCCTCTTCAAAACGCAAACGGCATAAATCAACCAAACATAATCGGGAATCCTCGACGGCACCAGGACCCGAATATTTTACCCTAGGCGATACGGCGCCACCTGGCGTAAACACGGTGAAGCCTCTGGTGGAGTACGATGATATCAGCTCCGACTCGGATACTTTCTCGGACCCACCGTCGTCCAGGCCTTCTGAGAGGGGGGGCGGAGACCGACTGGAGCCCTCGCCAGACTACGATAAGGACGATATTGGCAGAGAAGCTGGTGGTAGAGAGAACAAGGGGCACAGACACTCCCGAAAAAAGTCAAAGGACCCTAACAAAGTTAAAGACCCTGGAAATGGGGAACGTGGGTACAAGAAAAAGATCAGCAAAGATAGTGAGAAAGCTACTTCTGGGAAGAGCAAGGAAAAGGCTGCCCAATCAGGCCCCTCATCCAAACGCCAGGCCCAGCCAGAGCTGATGGCCTCCACCCAGGTACAGCCTGCAGCCAGTGTAGGTAGCACCACTTCCTCCACATCCTCATCTCGCAGCAAGGAGAGCAGTCGCTCAGGGAAGTCTCGCAAAGACAAGCAACAGCGGAGAGAAGGCCGGGGGGAGGGCAGCCGCAGCTCCTCCCAGAGGAGCCGAGCAGACAGGGGCCACCGCAAGTCCGCCAAGGGCCACAAGTCGAGCCCTAAGGGCAAGTCTTCAAGCAGGGGTAGCCCTCGCAGGAAGGGAACCAGTTCTGCTCTTTCGCCCAGTCCCAGAAGAGGGGCTGGCAGCGAGAGTCCACAGGGCAGTGGGTATGGGCAGCAGGGGGATGACGGCTACTCCAGACGTAGGGTAGCCCAGCAGAGCCCCAGTCCCTACGGGGATATGTCTCGCCGCAGCAGACAAAGATCAGAGAGCCCCTATGGCAGCAGACACAGGTCTTCCAGCTACGAGAGGGACAGCAGCCCTTACTCAAGGAGACGCTCCATCAGCCCCTATGGAAACCGCAGGTCCTCCAGCACCAGCCCCATGTCTCGGTGAGTATCTATTGTGTGCCTTTAAAATCTAGATAACCCTTTGGGCACTATGTTAAAAGAAGTTAGCTTCCAATAGCTTGCGCCCACACTCAGGCACACCTGTTGATAGGGGAAGTGTAAAATATCAGAGGTAATGACAAGTATTTCATTTGAACAGAAGACCAATTTACCCAGCATGCCATCTTTGGTAGTATTATTGCATAGTCCTGACACACACCATGACTTTTTTTGGTCGTGGTTACTACCTATTGAGATATTAAATTAAACAAACATGAGCAGCCTGCATTGTAAAGTCAAGTTTATCAGGTTGACCCAAATGGTCGAAAAGACCAAGATAAAATTACAGGATGGATCTAGTGTCAAGAAGGGCAGGCAACAGCATGGTTTGTCTTAAGCCATCTTATTTTTAATTCTAATTATTTGTGGCTACCATGAGGAGGTTAGGGCACGGCAACCCTGGTTTGTGCCTTTTTATGTAGTCATCAGAGACTTTTCCATTGAAGATTACATTTGACAGCAGAGATATAAGCCACTGTTCTCTTTAATGGCAACTTTAAAAAAAATTGGCACTTGGTTGCGAGAACACTTGTTTGATAGGTAATAAAAAAGTTATATTTTCATCATTTTCAGTTGCCACATTTGGTTGAAGAAATATAGCTGCACCTTGTGCGTTCAGATTTTACTGTGCAGTTGACAGATTATTTGTACCAACCAAATAATAGAGCCTTGAGAAGTTTAGAAATGTCTTAAAATTGCATAAACATTCTTAATTCTTTTGTATGATTATTCAGAGTTTTCCTTGTATTTATCTTGAGAAAGACAGTGGAGTGTATCTGTGATTGGAATGGGGTCAGCGCTGTAAACTATAAAATACAGACAGGGAACAAGCTGCATCACTTCAGAGTCAATCTGTCCTTTGGTTTTGAGAGAAAGTTAACTTACTGTTTGCTTATTTATGTTTATAAATACTTCTGTCACATTCCAAATCAAAAGCCTCGTGGTTTTGTTTTCATTATGATGTAATAGGCAGCCATTTTATTTTGTGATGGAAGAAGTTGTTTCAGCTTACTACCCACTCTGTTCCTTATTCAAACATTTTCAAAAAGCATACAACATGTTTTATCCTTCAGGAAGATGCAGAAGAATCTAAAATGTTTGCTATTTAAAATTTTTTGTTTGTTTTATTCAGGCGCTCTGGTCGCTCCAGGAGTCGCTCCCCTGTGCACTACTCATCATCTCGTCGATCCTCCTCTCGTTCCCGTAGCAAGAGGCATACTTCCTCTGGTGGCATAGGGGCCAGCTCCCACAGCAGCCGGCCAACTAGCCGCTCACCTCCTTCCTCCCGCCTGCCACTTAACTCCAGCCTGGGAGCAGAGCTGAGCCGTAGGAAGAAGGAACGCCAGGCTGCTGAGGCGGCTGCTCGTGCCAGTGGTGGTGCTTCCCCTCTTCCTCCAGCACGTAAATCTGCAGGCTCCTCCTCCTTACGGCCCATTAAAGCCGAGGCTCCACAACTAGAAAGAGACTCGGCGGCAGCAGCAGAACCTCTGCCCCCACCACCTGCGCCATTACCCCAGGATGCTGCAACTGGCGAAGATCAGGTTTCTGCACCTCTACCTTCCTCCTCCACCTCCTCTCCTGCACCACCTCCTCCTCAGCCTCCCCCTTCAGTGCTACCCGGTTCAGCCACCCAGGTTCCACCACCACCACCTCAGGCGGAAACAAGTGTTCAGCCTCTTACAGCCTCAACCACAACCCAGGTCAAATCACCAGCTCTGGTTCCTACACGCAGCCCCGTCCGCCAGACCCCGCTCCACAAGACATCGACTCTGCCTCCCCTGCCTTTACCACCTGCACTGCTGGGAAACACTCAGGGCAGGTGAGGATCTCCCCACCCCAACAGGGTCACAGACAAACAGTATATGTTTCACTGCACGCTCAACGCATTCTTATCTCCTGTACGGAGTGAAAGTAATTTAAATGCCTCTCTTTATTATCCTGGTGCACATTCACTTTCCTGCTACTACACACTGTAATACTAGCTACAGTTCTGCCTTGTTTTTTTGGATGGATGAACTCTCACACCAGCATGAAGATGGTCCAACAGACGTTTCCAAATGGGAGTTGATTTTGTCAGTTTACTTATATTCTGTAATTTGCTCAAATTCTTCTTTGGGCTTACTGCACGCCAACTCTTGAATTGTAAACCACTATGTTCAACATTTCTAAAAAGAGGATAAGAGACACCTGATAACTTTAATTATAGAAGACTACATTTTGCAAAACTGTTAATTTAAGCTCGAAGGCTCACATTCTTCTCTGCCCTACACATAGAGTTGCATTGTTTTTCCTTGTGATCTGTGGTACAAAATCAAGGAGTGCAGCTTTTAAGTACATATCTAATATCCTCTTCTCCTTCAGCTCTTTAATCAGTTGCACTTTTCTCTCAAATTCTTTTGTCAGTCCAAAGAAGTCCACCCCTCCTCAGAGGCTATCTAGGAAAGAGAAGGAAGTTCGCAGCCGGCCTTCACTGATCGACCTTCCTTTACCGCCCACCCTGTCTGGAGGTGGCTCCTCACCCCCACAGTCCCCCATCCGCCAGGCTCCACCGCTACCCCAGACAACCCTTAAGAAGAGACCAAAGTCAGTTTCTTTTATTACTTGCCCACATCCAGTCTTCCTTTTCTTATCCCACATTAAATCTAATCTGTTTCTCTATTTGATGGTCTACAGGATTTGCTGCCCGCGATATGGTGAGCGCAAACATACCCAGAGTGACTGGGGCAAACGCTGTGTAGATAAATTCGATATAATTGGCATCATAGGGGAAGGCACCTACGGCCAAGTGTACAAGGCAAAGGACAAAGACACTGGTAAGAGATTACCTGGACTACTCACTGTAGTAGACCGAATTCCCATCATGACTGGTTCTCTAAATATTCTTTCTAACATGCCAGGTGAACTAGTGGCTCTGAAGAAAGTGCGCTTGGACAATGAAAAGGAAGGTTTCCCCATCACAGCCATTAGAGAGATCAAGATCTTGCGGCAGCTCAAACACCGCAGTGTTGTCAACATGAAGGAGATTGTCACTGACAAGCAGGATGCACTGGACTTTAAAAAGGACAAAGGTAAGAAGGTTAGAAATGATCTGCCAGGGCAGGCTATACGGAAATATAATGTGTACTTCATATAAAATTAAGGATATATCAATTTTTGTCTTTAATTTAGAAACGGTCTGTGAAAACTCAAACATTTAAATTCAAGTACAATAAAACAAATCAAATTCTGGTCAATGACAGCTGATTGGAAATAAATTTGAGGTTAATTGCTTTAAATAACTTTCATCAGATTGTACACCTTGTTAAAATATGTATTGAATTATCTAAAATAAATACACACATAAATGTTGGTATATTTTGTATAATAGTTTGACAAGAAAGCTAAATATTCTGAGCAACACACATCACATGTCCACTTCTCGAACCTCCAGACATGTGGTTCATGTGTGTATAATTGTGTTTCTGAATACATCTTCCCTCTGTTTTTAGGTGCTTTTTACCTGGTGTTTGAGTACATGGACCATGACCTGATGGGTCTGCTGGAGTCGGGCCTGGTCCAGTTCTCCCATGAGCATGTTCGCAGCTTCATGCGGCAGCTGATGGAGGGTCTGGACTACTGCCATAAGAACAACTTCCTTCACAGAGACATCAAATGCTCCAACATACTGCTAAACAACAGGTAAAGAACAGAAGACATGGACACCAGGAGTGAAACATTGTAGTGTCCTTTATGTAGACAGTTAGTTGTAGGTCATTTGCTGCAGCAGCTAGGCCTTTACAAACCACAGTTGTTTAGCAGTAACAGCTGCGTCGGCATCACCTACAGGTTGTTTGATCTGCTTTTTATTTGTCTTTTTTAGTTTGTTTACTTTAGTACCTCTGATACCCTAACACAAATTGAAATTAACAGTATGAGCTAAAATGCAGCATTATCCACATCAACAACTTGGAACAACATCCCTGCAGATGGTTTAAATGCAGCTGTAGTCTGTAAATACTGTAAGATCACGACCAAAAGCAGTCAAACGCTAGCATTAATGATCGGAAAGCAAGTGTTTCGAGGTGCGTCAGCAGGAAAGCTAATTACTTTGCCCCTAATTTAATCGGGTGCTTCAAATAACGGCAAAGAAGGAGTACAGCAACTTCTCACAGATGGTTGCTCAGTACAATTCTGCATCCAGTCTACAAACACTACAGGATGCAAGGGAAAGCTGAGCTAAACAAGCTGCAATAGCTACGATGCCACTAAAAGAAATGTGGGCATTGCTGTGGAATGGAGCATTCAGAGCCACACTGTAGTTTGCTGCTACTGTACAACTGACTGTAAATAGAAACTTGGAAAGTAATGGCAAGTTTCCTGTCTTGTTTAAATGTAAATTAGTTATTCAAACTAACCTGCCTAGCTCAGGCAGATGAGTTGAGCTTTATTTAGTTTTTCAGGGTTAGATACTGCAGTTCTCAGTCATTTGTAGTTGTTGACAGACCATGTCTTCTCGTGCTATGTGCTGTTGCTCCTAATCTTGGATTTTTGTTGTTTTTCTTTGTACAGAGGTCAGATCAAACTGGCTGACTTTGGTTTGGCTCGGCTTTACAATTCAGAGGAAAGGTAAGACAAGTTATATATTTTCTTTTTACTCTGTGCAGTATATGGGGAGCTCATCTGCTTCCTTCTGTAACATAAATGTATGATTAAATGTGTTTATGATGATTGAAGCAGTAATTGAACCTCACCATGAGCATGGATTTTCCTCTTCATTTACAATGAATCTCCACTAGATGGTGGTGTCACATCTCAGTTAGTGAAAGCTGAAATGTTTGTGTTTGAGCACTGAGGGGCATCAATGCTCTGTGAATGTGTACCGAGACTCACAGTCGTCTGTTTTTCCTTTGCCCCAGCCGGCCGTACACTAATAAAGTAATCACACTATGGTACCGCCCGCCTGAACTCCTGCTGGGAGAGGAGAGATACTCTCCAGCCATTGACGTATGGAGCTGTGGGTGAGTATGACACTCATGGTAGCACATCTATCTCTTCATTAACACTTAATCTATTTTTCGCATGCTTTAGGTGTCATGAACGTGTGTAGATTTGGACTAATATTTTGTTGGGTCAAATGGATCAAGTTGCTTGAACACTATCCCATTTTTAGAAAATAACCATTAAATGTGACATTTTCATCCCTATGTCAATTCATAAATCCATGAACAGTAAATGAGAAAACATCTGAGCTGCATTGTCTGTTTTATTAAAAAAAGTGATTACATGAAGTGCATGTCTTCCGACTCAGTGTCCTCTTGGTATGTGAAGGCTTCCTACTGTCCTTGGTATACGGTGTCCAAGAAGATACCATAGTTAATATGCTAGGTGATATTTTTGTGGAGTAGGAGGGAAAGTTTATAGAAGAAATAAATAACTTATGTATTGTATGAGCAGACTGGATGTTTTGTCTGGGCACGCTGAGTCTGACCATTTTATGCAATTTGTTTGTTGTTTTTCTAGTAAGTCATAAATTCCGCACGGTACTGATGTTCAGCTCAGATTATCTGTTAATGTTAGGGATTTACCGATCCAGTATTAAACCTCCCAAACTGCTTGCAGACTCATTGGGGCTGTTGAGATCATTTCTAACATGTTTGATATTTAAGAGTTAAAATCTGAATTATTATGTCATTACTTTCCAAGTGGGACCACAATGGCCAATGAGCGTTATAAGCTAACATTAGTCTTGGAGCAGCGGACAGTGCATACTACTGTGGGGAGATGCAGTACTGTGTTGAGTACAACTCCCCAACCATTTCCTCATCAGGCCTAATTTCGCCTTCTGTTTTTGTTTTTTTCGCACTGCAAAGTAATATTATTGCACCACGTCAGTCTCTGTTTTTGTTTACATCTGCTTCCCCGTAAGATCACATCGCTCCCTTTGGCACGATGATTTTAATATCCTATAGTCTGTGATGCACCATTATTTTCAAATCTTGTAGTGTGTGCATGTTTGAGATTAAAGAGAAGAACATCTGTGAATATTCTCCTTATTATCTCTTACTACCTCTACTCATGTCTCAGGTGTATTCTGGGAGAGCTCTTTACCAAGAAGCCCATCTTCCAGGCTAACCAGGAGCTTCTACAGCTGGAGCTCATCAGGTAGGCTGCCCTTTCCCAACACCTCAAGGAATAACCTCTGCTGCAACCTTCACACCCCAATTTGTCCATTGACATCTTTGCCTCCCTCTGTCATTACCTTCAGTCGTCTGTGCGGCAGTCCGTGTCCTGCAGTCTGGCCTGACGTCATTAAACTTCCCCTCTTCAACACCATGAAACCCAAGAAGCAGTACAGACGCCGACTGCGGGAGGAGTTTGCCTTGTATGTAGCCATGCTGCACTCAAATAAAGTAACTGTGATTAAACCTCACTCTGTTTCTACAGTTGAAATCTCTCCCCTTCTACGCAGTTTACCTTCTACCGCCCTGGACTTGCTGGACCGAATGCTGACCCTCGACCCTGCGCGGCGCTGCACATCGGAGCAAGCACTTAACAGTGACTTCCTATGTGACATTGAACCCAGCAAGATGCCGCCGCCAGAGTCAGTAGCCCCATGGCCTCTGCCTTCACCTTTCATCTATCTAGTATTAGATGTATTAGATCTGTTTTCTTATTGTGAGTGATAGTGGAAAAATATTTTAGATGCACACTGTGCATTCTTTATATATTTATAATATATATTTAATTATAACCTGTGTTAAGTTACAGATTTGTAATTCATGGTTGTGCAAAGATTAATTTACATTTTTGTGTACGTCTACCTGCTGCGTCTCCAGTCTTCCTCACCATCAGGACTGCCACGAACTGTGGAGTAAAAAGAGACGGCGTGCACGTCAGAGCGGGCAGCCTGAGGATGTGCCTGTGCCCAAAGTGCCCCGTAAGGATGCGACAGGGACCTCCAGTGGAGAGAACAGCCGACCCCAAACCAGTCCGGCCGGAGCCCCCCCGCCTCCGCCAGGAAAACCGCCCTCCACAGCCAACTTAGAGCGTGAGTTGTCAGGTAACAGCTGGCTCTCAATTAATATAAGTATTAAAAACCTTTTTGGGTGGGTGGGGTTATGACTTTATTAGATAGCAGGAAAAAAACAGGGATGTTGTGGTTCATGGTCGGCATCCTGACATCTGAGCCGCAGGAGTGCCCCATCATACTGCCCCATACTTTGCCCTTCTTTCAAGTAAACATTTATGATGTAGAAAAATGGTTATGGGCCTTTTTTGTTTGCATATTACATTTTCATAGTTTAAATTTGGGTTGCGTGAATGTGTGTGTTCAGGCCTAGGAGTTGCAGCAGAACAGTTGAACCAGACAGAGATGGCGGTGCTCCTGAACCTCCTCCAGGGACAGGCAGACCTGAGCCTGCCCCAGGTGGCCCATCTCCTTAACCTCTCCAACCCAGAGGCTCTCAGCCAGTCGTTGTCTGCCCTCAGTGAGACCTCTGACCACCAGGGGGATTCAGAGGACCAGGCCCAGTCTACTGCCAGGTCTCAGCCCCCAGAGCCACCCCCTGAACCCCAGGAACTCTCGCCGACATCCGGAGACCCGCCACTGAGCCAGGAAGACCAGGCCAACCTGCTGGCTCTCATTTTGGGCCACATCATCAAGCCACAAACCGAGGAGCAAGGCGATGAGAGCAATGGCGTCCAATCAGAGGAGGCACTAACGCGTGATTCGTCCGCCTCTACTACTGATCGCAAGGGCAAGTCCGGGTTTAGTCTCTAGAGGGTGGAAAAAAGGGGGAACCAGGTTCAGGTGGAAATCACTGGGAACTGCAAGAATGAGGAGAGCAGGGCAGAGAACAAACAGAAGCTGACTGAGTTTGGGTGCTCAAAACTCCTGTATACTCTATCAAATGAATTACACTTTAGACTACCTAATGAAATCAACAAAATTATCAATTAACCAAATTAATTGGGTTATTAGACTTCTCATGCATCACCCACCCTTTCCTTCATCCCTGACATTTCTTAAACACACCCACTCACTATTGTCCCCTTTTTACCACCGCTCAAACTGAAAAATGCAAAAGAAAACCTTACAAAAATGTCTGAGTGCTTGTCATCATGTGACGCTGGTAACTAGGCAAAGGTTTGGTGCACATGGACATCTCTCACTGGTGTACTCAATAAACCAGAAGAAAGTGTAGTGTTATTCATTTGAGTGACAAGAAAGGTCCACACTGTATTGTTCCACTCCACGTTTCTCCCTCTTCCTCGTTCCTTTCTCACAGTCTTTGTTTCTGTATCTGTCCCATCTCGCCACACGTTTGTTTTCTTCCTCACCTAATTTTCATTATAAAGCAGGTGTCATGGATTCTTCAGAGGAAGCAATGTTGCTTAAACCAGTCTGTAATGTCAGCCTTCTTATGAAGAAAGTCTAATAAATTATCAAGTGAAAATAAATGTTTTGAATCTTTAGACTTCACCTGCATGTGTTTCTTTTAACTTTGGTTTGTCACACTTTTTTTGTTTTTAACTGTTCACTCTGACTCAGATATTAGTTCAAAAATGTGATTAGCAAGTTGAATAAAACTGTTGACTATGCTGCTGACACTGGAATGGTAAAAGTCTTGTTTTCTTCTGGTTATTTCTCCTGCCAAGGCCTCTGAAACCCTTACAGCCTTGGTTTGCCCTGCACTGCTGTAGATGGGAAAACAAATAGACTAACCTGGTTTAGTAATCTTGTCCTGACCTTTATAATACTTAAAAATCCTCACGAGTCACCCTTTCTGTTCATCCAGCTGTACATGCCCTTCCTAATGTTTTCTCACCTAGTTCCCGCATTTTTCCTTTCGTTTAAGGTGGTTGGAAGAAAAACAAACACAGCTGCATCTGTTTTGCATATATTAATGCAGTTATATTGGTTGGTTGTTTTGCACCCATATAGTGAACAAATTCAATGTTTTACTGTGTATAATAAACAGTGATGACTAGTCGCATTAAAATAAATTCTTTTTATTCCATTTTCAACATTGAGATTTACTATACCTGAAGAGGTGCACTATTGTAGATTTTTCATAGGACCAACATAACTGTTTTAAAATCTGAATATTTTTTATATTTAGTGTACCATATTCAAGCAATGACCGTAGGTTAACAAAGTTACCTTTGTTGTAACAATACTTACATATGTATGCCCTTATAATAGTACTGAAATGTACTCCATGTGAAGATGCACTTAGAGTGCTCTGCCCTCCCTCTTGTGGTGAAGGTAGGAATGTCAACATGGTGTAACCATGTCAGGCCCATTTTAAAAGAATACATTTTTCCTTTCTGTAATTGCAAATTTGAAGTAGAAAATGACAAATAAGATTAAGGATTATTGTATTGATTAATAGTAAAATGCTAAATATGCCTTGATACCTAATGTTTTGTCCTCTGTGCTGTTTGGCCCCTCAGACGGTGCATCATCAAAAAGGAAACTGCTTGGGTCCAAAAAGGTGCCTCCATCTGGTGAGCAGCGTCCACCATCTCCACCTGGGCCACCTCCATCAGCTCCCCACCTTGGAAATGCCCAGCAGGCTGGGTCTGAGACCCAACCCAGCCACGACATCAGCCCCGCTGTGGCAGCTGCCTTACTCCAGCTCATGTCTCAGCAAGATTCGGAAGCTAGGGCCCCACAGCGCAGTAAGGACCCGTCTCCTGCTGTGGATGCTCCGGCCCAGGGAAAGCCCCCTCCACCCTGGGTTGCAGACTCTCCGCCTAAACCTTCGGCTGCAGCTGAGGCCCCAGCAGGACTGGTGACTGCTGCTTCTACTACTTCAGCACAGTTCCCTAAGGACCAGGACCTCCGCTTTTCCCATGGAGCTGCCCGCTGACCCTCAATCCCCCGGTGAGACAGACGTAGGTATTTTGGGACAGCTCCAGCAATCCTAGCCTGAAGGGAGAGGCAGAGGAAGAATGCAGAGGGACACCTACAGATAATGACGCACTGGACCATGAGCAGGTAGCTAAAGTTGAATCAAAGATTTTGAAATTGAATGTCTGAAAGAAAGAGATTAAAGGCCTTTTCAGGTTATGAACATCACTGCCCTCTGAACAAGCTGTCGTTGTTTCGGAGGGTGTCTTTGGACCTTGGGTCAGTCTGACCTTTAACAGTCCAATTAAGGACAGTCACCACCTGTAATCCCTTGCTCCTTCCTGTCCACTGAAGATCCTGACTTGAATGAAGTTTAGCTTCCAAATTGAGTGCCATGCAGCTGACGCTCAACTTCGAAAGCAGCTGGGCTCGTTGGGGGGGGGGGGGGGGGGGCGCGCCCGGGGGCGGGGGGGGGGGGGGGGGGGGGGGGGGGGGGGGGGGGGGGGGGGGGGGGGGGGGGGGG
>JAVQJL010032465.1:0-23068 GCA_036024295.1 Nannoperca obscura | reverse complement strand
GAGTTTCGCCAACACGTTTTCAGAGTTTCAAACCTGGCACTGTTCTCCCACTGTGCTGGTTTGTATTCCAGGTTTGAAACCTTGTAAATGGTGGTCTGAAAACTGGAGCTCGTATCTCTGAAAAAAAGTTTTGAAATGTTGAAACTTGAGGTTTGAAAGTGGGAGAACAGTGCCAGGTTTGAAACTCTGAAAAAGTGTTGGCGAAACTCCGTAAATGAGAGTTGCATTTGTAAAGAAGGAATACTTGGAAGGAAGATTTGAATTTTTTTTCAGACATTCAAAACTTATTTTCAACCTTGCAAAACGTTTTTCAAACATTTAAAACTTATTTTCAACCTTGCAAAACTTTTTTTGCAGTTTTGAATCGTGGCAGCGATCTCATCCCAGACAACTCCGAGTCATTTCTGCAGATGCGAAGTAAGATCATGGAATAGTCCACTGTAGAGGGGACTCAGGGCAGGTGGGCTGAGACTTAAAGACTGACTTAAATTGAGCATTCTGATGCCATTTTACAGTATGGATTTTTAAAAAGACATAATTAATTACCAAAACGTACTATTTACACCACTATATTTATTGGACAGCTTGGGCAGCTAACTAAAATATCTGATCAGTTCTCCCACCACTGCTTTACATCAGTGACCGCATCCGGTGAGGAGGTTTGACCACTCAAGGACACCGTACAAGAAACGTGACCGCAAAATCTTGCATGTTGGCAAAAAATTAGACTCACTGCCAAACGGTAAGTCATCTATAATACTGGCTGCGTGCATATTCTATTATTTGTATTCGTTGAGATATGTGAAAGAATTAAGAGTATTGATAAAAAAATAAAAAGAGCATTTAAAACCTTGTCTATTTGTGAACCCGCTTGTTTGGTTAAATGGTGGCCTGTATTGTTTTTCGTATTTTAGTTTAGCTACTTAATTGCTTTCTTCATATCATTAAAGATTGATAAATATTCTGTGGAAAACTGGGGTTGTTTAAACAAAAACATCTGGTGTACGGTGGTGTAAGGTTCAAAGGTCATAACCATTGCATTACAAAACGACACAAAGCACTGGGGATTGAAAACGTAAGCCACTGATATGGCTGCTGTGTGCAGGTATAATTTCTGTGTTTATAAGATACCATTATATGTTTTTGTGTTTGTTATAAGAATAGTGTCACAGTTGTACTAGTATGTGAGTAGAAGCCAGTCATGCACAAGAATTTAATTGCATGAGAAGTATCTGGTGTGTGTGTGTCCCAGTCCTTCCAGTATGGAGGGAGAGGCCCTCTCCACCCTGTGTACCCCTGCTCTGGTGGTGGATGTGGATAAAGTGAAGAGAAATGCCCAGAGGATGATCGAACGCTGTCAGAAGCTGGGGGTCCAGCTTCGGCCACACATGAAGACCCACAAAACCCTGTATGAGTAAACACAATCTCCTGCAATACATTCTTGCACGTCAGTCATGCATAATTGGTACTGATAAGTCTGTGAATGTGTAATCATGTTAATTTCTAGTGAGTGTGCAGACATAATGACGGGTGGATCACGGAGATGCATCGTGGTTTCCACACTGGCAGAGGCCTGTTTCTATGCCGACCATGGATTTGATGACATCCTCTATGCATACTCCCTTCCCTTTGATAAGGTTCTCTCAGCCCAAATACTAAAAGACTCATTATATATATACTTTGATTATGTAGTGCAGTCATACTGGATAAGTGGCAAAATTAACAAAAAAATGTCAAAATGCATTCTAAAAACCCCTTGATTTCTGAGTGTGTTGTAAATGTACACTATTTTGTTTAATAAAGCAATAGGCTCTTTTTGACAGTAAACCTGTAGTTGACAGGTCACATAAGGAAGATCACAGGTGTCAACAATGACATTTATGATGGCTGAATTCCATTTAGCTGCTTCAGTGTCTTTGTGCATTCAGTCTATGCACAAATGTGATACAGGAGCTGCTCTCCTTTGGGGGGGGGGGGGGAGAGCCACAGTTTTCAGTACTATAACTATAACTTACGTTATGCTATAATTATGTACTTGTATGGAATTGGGAAATAGCGTACCTTTTTCACAGCAGACATTACTTGCTAATTAAGTGAACTAATCAATGACAGCTCTGTTCTAAGTCAGCGTGCCAGTGAGCCAACATGCACAATAGCGTAATGTTATTGTCTGTGCTTTTGCTGCTGTGAAAAATGGTCCTCTTGTTGTACTAAAATCACGAAAATCTAAAACTCTGAAAACTGAATCAAGTGATTATCAATGAGTGGTTGATTCCTTTTTTGCCAATCAATAATCATTATGAATAGCTTTTATATGTTTGTAAGTCTTATCTCCTAACCTTACTCCAAATACTAGCTCATGCAATAGCTTATGTTTGTGTGTGTTCATAGGTGGAGCGCTGTGCAGCCCTGTCAGAGAGGCTGGATCTCTTTCAGGTTTTAGTGGATCATCCTGATGCTCTTGAGCAGCTCAAAAAAAGACCACTGAAGGACAGTCGGCTGTGGCATGTCTGGCTGAAACTCGACTGCGGCAACGGGAGAGGTAAACACGCAGGGAAACCAGGACACAGCTCATCATTAGGTACTTAAATCAAGCGCCTGCTGATCTGCTGTTTGCTCTTTGCCTTAGCCGGTGTCCTGCACTCAGAACCTGAGGCGCTCAGATTGGCTCAGGCCATCGCCCAGACGAAGGGGGTGGAGCTAACAGGAGTGTACGCTCACTGTGGGAACACCTACAACTGCAGAGGAGTGGCTTCAATACAGACTGTCGCCCAGGAAACCACCAGCTTGACTCTGCAGTTCATGGCAAAGTATGACAAAAGTAAAAAGACAACTGCAAGTAGAGACCAATCATGTCATACGTTACCTGCCACATAGAATGGTTGAAATACATGCAACATTTTCTCAGGTACAATTTTTTATGAAATTCTTTTGGTTGCTGTTTGACTGGCGTGTGCCAGTGTACCCAGAGTTTGGATCAGTTTCTTTGCTTCACAAATTCTTGTTATTTTATAACCATGATTGTAGAAGGAAGATGAGTAAAGTTAAGTGAATAAGAAAGGACTTTAAACTTAGGACACAGTGTAGAATTGTAATAACAGTGAAATCTTTATTAATTACATTTCAACTAACATATTAAATAACTTTTTAGGTAATATGTCGTTGTGTGTTGTGTTTACAGCTTGTTGATCGGCCCTTGTGTAGCCCAATACTCAATTAATGCAGATTTATGTTGTATTACCTTATTGGCAGTTATATAAGGCCTCAACAAGTAAATTAGCGATTATATGTATAACTTGTGAAATTCTGTCTTGGTAGAATCTTTCTTTTAACTTCTGGGTTTGTTTTTGGGCAGACTGAAGGCTGCTGGCATCACCTGTAAGTCCAGCATTGGCTCCACCCCTTCCTGTAGTCACCCAGTCAAAGACATGGCGCAGCTCAGCGAGGTGCATCCTGGAAATTATGTCTTCTATGGTCTGTTTGCGCATACATGTAGATGTAGTTGCATCAGTGTCCCAATCTGTTTCCAATTGAAATTAGCGTATGGGAAAGAAATTCAGCAGCGACGACGGTGCTGATGTATATTCTTGCTGTCTTTTAGACGTGCAGCAGTCTGTGATTGGCTCGTGCAGTCTGGAGGATGTGGCTGTGAAGGTTTTGACGAGAGTCATCGGACACTCCCCTCACAGGAACCAGATCCTGATTGACTGTGGATGGAGTGGACTCAGGTAGCTTCCTCAATACTGTTCACCATGTTTTGTATTTGCAGAATAGATTGCCGTTTTAAGCTGACATAATCCTCAATGATATAAATCCACAGCATGCTTAATTTATGCATGAGGGCAAACTCCTAAATGTACTATTTTATTTTATTTCCTCTCAATTGATTAAGCTTACCAACTGGAGCAGATACATTAACCACCTTTTTTATCTCACCACTACATTATTGATTTGTTTGTATAATTTGCTTTAAACCTATCTTTTCTCTCAGTCTAGATGGAGCTGGAAAACTTCCCACTGGAAATGCTGTGATTGAAGGACACCCAAACCTCAAGTAATGCTACCTACTCTTTTTTTCTAGTCTCAATACTAAAGTGTGGCTGAAGTTCTGATAAAAGACATTTCCCTCCAGGTTGTTGTCCATGACCCAGGAGCACGGTAAAGTGGAGCCCATGTCAGGACAGCTCGACTACAGCAAATACCCTCTGGGCTCTCTGCTCACGCTGATTCCTCACCATGTTAGTACTGTTCACTGTGGAGTGAAGCTTAATACTGTGCCCGTATCCTCATGGCGCTCTCCTCTTGTCTGATCCTCTCTCTTTATTTTTTACAGTCGTGTGCAACTGCGATGATGCATCCCGTGTACCACGTGCACTCTGAGGGCCGTCTGCTGGGGACGTGGACACCAACCCGCGGGTGGTGAACAGCTTTCCAACTGCTCACTCATACATGACCTTGTTAGAATAACTAAATGAATACTGGAAAGATGACTTCTTGGAGCAACTAAAGTGTAGACATACTCCAAAACTACTCATTAAATAACACGGGTACTTTTCTTAGAACTATTCCCCAAATGTTTTATCTGAAGCGATGTGGGGAAAGATATGTAGAAAAAAATACACACCTGTATGCTTTTAAATGATTAAATAAAGGAAACTTGAGGACTATATTGTCTCATTTTATTAATATCATCTTACAGTGTTCTGACCAAGACCAAAATAGCAGCAACAAACAGTAGTAATCAAATGAGTTTGATGATACACTTAGCCAGTGAATTTATTTATATATAGTGTATGTTAACGGTTGAACACAAATAAATGATGATGGAGATGTTTATGTGGTTTCTGCATTTCACTATGCAGAGCACGGGTAATGACTCTTGTCCAATGTGACACTTAAAACAGAATCAATAAAAAACAAATTTGTTCTTTGCTTAAATTGTGTACTGTAGAGCAACAGGTGCAGATAACTGCGAGATGAACATGTGTATAGTACCAGTCAAAACGTCCTATTTCCTCTATGAAAATTACATTTCTATACGTTTCATGCACATTTCAAAGGTAGGTGTTATAATGATAATAGGAACGAAACCATATTAACATTTTAATTATAACATTGTAAAGTATAATTGAACTGTTTAAATTATTATTAACGAATAAGATTAACTATTATTATTATTATTATTATTAATAATAATCGTAAAAAGTTCTCACTTAAATCTCCGTGGCGAGTAGGTGGGTTGCGAACGAGGTTCGAACCGCAGTGCGAAGTGCATTTTGGGAAATGTGTTTTTTACAAAAGCTAACGTTCTGATTGGCCATCATATGACCTTTCACTTGTCACGTGGTTTAAAAACTTCAGGAGGATGGCGCGGGAAGTTGTCACGCTACACAGTGAAGCTCTGAGTATGAAACTTTTGTTTATATTCTCCTCGCAGCAGTATTAAACTTTATCAGGTAAGTCACGCGTGTTTTTGACATTTTTGCTTACTATTCCACTTCTCTAGACATTTAGTGCGCAGCCGCTGTCCAGAGTTTCTGACTGGGGACCACACTGCACTGTCAGCTAACGTTACTTAGTTTAATCACGTTACCATGACTGGTGGAGCTTGAGTCTGTATGTGTTGTCTTTGTAAACCCCTGCTGAGTAGTTAGCTGTTCGCTAGCTACTGTCACACCGTATGTTGTATTTCCCAGTCATGAGTGTGTTGGAGGTGAAGTTCATTGGTGATGGAGACGCTCTGGAGCACATCGTGGACAAACAGGAGGGTACAGACAACAATCACTTTACTTCTCCTGCTTACATATGTTTTGTTAATGAGCAGGTGGCTAACTACTCTGTCTCACCAATTGTCTGTCTCTCTGTGTAAACTATAAGGTGCGCAGATCAACAGTGGGGTTGTTCAGAAGATGGTAACGTTTAAGAGCCCAGCTGGACGACGGGCCAGAGTGGACGTAGGACATGATGTGGATGGAAATGGACTGGATGAGCAGAACTATGTCCTAGCTCTAGGGACAGACAACACAGAAGGTGAGGCATTTTTGTAGTGGGTAGGAAACCTTGCTCGTGGTAAGGGTCTTTTTTTTTATTGAACCTTTATTCATCCTGCTGCCAAATAATACAAAACAACCCCCAGCTGCTGTTTAGTATTCACTCGGTTGCCAATTTATTAGGTACACTTAAAACTAATGCAGTCTAATAAAACGGCCAACAAGGTATTTTGTTCACCCCTTTTATATCAATGAGAATAGACTTGAGTGTATATCATATATTGATCAATGCTGGAATCAAAACAACAGCTCCATTGCCTCCTGGTACAGTCTGAATTAGCACAAGGCTGTTGTGTCTAGTGTTAATCATATAGAAATGATCATTTCACGTGGCTACACCTCAGTTACATGATTTTTCTTGGCTTTACAGAAGATGAGGAGGGTTTGTCCAGAGTGGCTGGATCCTCCATTTTCTCCTTTCAGAAAGTCAAACGTGGACACAGCATGGCCCAGACTGGTGAGAGTGCATCGGTTCTTTTTCTTCTGTCACGCATACACAGACATTTTTGGATTGTATGACACCATCAGCAACATCGATCAGGTGATCATTAATTCGTTTTTGTAAATAGCTAACGAGTTGGCTCGGACTCCTGGGAAAAGCGTGACCTTCAGCACGACCCCCAACACTGAACCCTCCACTCCCACCAGAACAGGCCGCAGTGAGTTCAACCCCATTTCCTTTTTTATTTGTTTATCATTTACATACTACTAACTCTATTGTTTTTCTCTGTCTCTACCTGACTAGACCACCGAGGTGAAAGCAGGACACCACAGAGGGTGAGACTGGAAGGAATTTGTTTGCTTGACTTGTCGTATACTCTTCAGCAGCATTCAATGATGATGTCCATATAAGCTGTGCTTAGGTGGCTTTGCTGCGGTGTCTTCTCAGTGTAACCTCTGCTCTTTGTATGACAGAGCAAGAAGGTTCAGTTTGTCTCCACAACACCCCACAGGCTCAGGAAGAGAATGACAAGTGAGTTTAACATCCTACAATCGCAATTGCAATATATAAAGTGAGACTTCAGCCAAGATCTAAAGCTGTTTGATACTTTCAGCTCCAAGCATCCGCTCAGACAGCGATAGTGAGCTGTCGCCCTCTAACTCGGAGGAGGAGGAGGAGGATGAAGACAGAGTGGAGGAGGAACAGAAAGTAAAGAAAGAAGATGAGAACTCGAAGACTCCAAGAACGCCCAGCAAAGGTTTGTCTGCGGCTCTCTACAAGACTCCCGCCAAGAAGAGCAAGAACACTTCTGAACCCGTCAGTATGGTGGAGGAGTATTTTGAAGCTCATGGCAGTTCGAAGGTGTTGACATCAGACCGCACCCTGGAGCGTATGCACACCCCTAAACTCGACAGGGTCAGTATATAACAGCCAGCGTTCTAACTGTGTCCACTGGGGTCCTGTGTTACTGAAGTGCATGGTTGTTTTGTGTTTGCAGGAGAGGTTGGTCCAGCTTTTAGAAGGAAAGCCGTCCTGCTACTCGATAGAGATCCATCAGCTCCATGACAAACACAGAAAGCACTTTAGTAAATGGATGTTACAGTTACAGTGAGTGTGGTTTGCACGTTATTCAATGCTGGGGTTTTTTTTATGTCATGTTTAAAATGTGGTACAAAACAGGATGCATCTCTGTGTTTGTGTAGGTTGGGGTTCAGTGTGCTGGTCTACGGTTTGGGCAGCAAAAAAGCTCTGCTGGAGGACTTCCGCATGTCCCACTTGACTCAAGAAATCCACCTTGTGGTCAATGGATTCTTCCCTTCCATTACTCTTAAATCAGTCAGTATACACACAAAACATCTCTACATAAAATGCTATATTGGTACAACCCATGTGTACATTGTGCTACATTGTTCAAATATTTAAACACATCAATAAGCCACATGGATGCACTGGGTGACATGTTCCCTTTGTTACGAACACACAAACTGTACTTTAGTCAATCTCAAATATAGAAAATACTCTTTACAGCATCAAATTGATTAATCTGTTGAGGAAAATAGTCCCTTTGCACTCGCAAAGCAAATGACTTGGCCTTATTTTAAATGAAACCGTGTTTATGATAAAAGATGGAAGTCTTACAGGAACTAATGGGCTTGGAGCTGAGAGCCACAGACAGAGTGAGGAAGTGGTTTAGGTGGATCTTCTTTGTTTTTTCTTTTATGTTTCTCATGCTATGCTTTCATTGTAGATCTTAAATGCGCTGACATGTGAGGTTCTAGAGCACCAGGGGAGTTTCCGGACACCTTCAGACCAGATCCAGTACATCACTCAGACCCTGAAAGACAGTGAGTGTGTCTGTGTCAGTTTGTCTTAAGCTTGTGTTTGGATTCTGTGTTTTACTAACTGAAGCATGTCCTTCTCGCAGGCCCAGATCTCCATGTGTACTTGCTAATCCATAATATCGATGGACAGATGCTGCGAGGAGAGAAGACCCAGAGTGCACTGGGCCAGCTGGCATCTCTGCCCAACCTGCACTTGGTGGCTTCTTTAGACCACATAAACGCACCACTGGGTGGGTGTATTTGTAAGCGTGTGTACAGTATTAATGACATTAAAAGGTATCCTTGTAGCTGAATCCTTCCTGTGTGTTTCCAGTGTGGGACCAGTTCCAGCAGAGCCAGTTTAACTGGCTGTGGTGGGAGTGTGTGACGTTCCAGCACTATACAGAGGAGACGTCGTACGAAAACTCTCTGCTGGTGCAGCACACCGGCGCGCTCGCTCTGTCCTCCCTCACACACGTGCTACGCAGCCTGACGCCCAATGCAAGGTGCCACATACACCTTGATATAATTAACTGCCAGAGCATGGTGACTCGTACGTGTTCTTCACGGTTCTGTCCTTTCTTTTTGCAGAGGAATTTTCAAACTGCTGGTGAAATTTCAGCTTGAAAACAAAGATAATCCTTCATACACAGGTGCACACGCACGCCAAACTTCAAATTGCTGTACATGTTTCCTTAAAATGTGACTGTATTACTTTGATTGTAATGTTTTTTCGTTACTGTGTGCAGGATTGTCATTCCAAGATTTCTACCAGCACTGTCGAGAGGCGTTCTTGGTGAACTCTGACCTCACACTGAGGACTCAGCTGACTGAGTTCAGAGACCACAAGCTGATACGGACACGCAAGGTGGAGTTTCACTTTAAAATACCCCAAACCTTCATTCAGTGCCATAACTCTGTGCTGTGGCTCCCATGCCCCACTTACATTTATTCCCACAATTCATCACCAGGGTGCAGATGGAGTGGAGTGCTTGACTGTTGCCGTGGAAGCGAGCACATTAATGGATTTCCTGGAGAACGAGGAGGGTGACTGAGCAGAGAAAGCCTTAGAGTTCATTGACTTACCAGAAAATGAATGTTTGGGTTGAATCAGTCACTGAGATAAAGTCCCAGTAACATCTCCTCAACTTAAGACATGAGTCCAGCTGACAGGCAGTGCCTTCAATATAATTATTGGTCTTAAATGTCATAAATGCCCCCTGTAGCACTGTGTCTTGTGTTTTGATGTATACATGTTTTCAGCTAACATCTGTGTAATTAAATTCAACACTTAAGAGTTAATGTATTGCAATTTAATCTCTTTAATTAAAGAAATAGATTTACATTTAGCAAAACATACATTCTTTTGTTCTTACAAGGCAGGTAGGCATGCTGCTAAAAATAAACAAAGAAGAGAGCCTCGGAAATGATTCAGCACTGCTCCACATGTGAAACCTGTAAGACGAAAAGGAGAGGGCAGTGAAATGTCATTAATCGTGCATATTGCAGTCAGAGGGTAACGGGTCAAAAAGAAAAGCAGAGGGAGAGGTTTGGCCCTGAGTGCATGCTATGAAACGTTTCAGTGTTGGAGCTCAGCAGTCTTCTGCATCTGCAGTGAATTGTTTAGCGTTTCGGAGTCCAGTGTGAACGTCTGGAGTCTGTTTTGAGTAGCCGTGTGTACAACGCGAAGCTCCTCTTCATCCAAATCCCTCAACAGCAGCAGAACTGCATCAAGAGTGTGTGTCTGAAAGAATTTGAATTAATTTATTGTCAGAAATAAATTAGAAGTTGTTTTTTTAAAAGTATATTTCAACATTGAGTTTTAAAGGAGCGTTCAGCGATAAGAGGGTACCTTTTTCATTGATGGTTGGTTGTCTCTGGTTGATGGAGAAGAAAGAGAGGGGAACTTGTCTCTGGAGAGGAGCTTCATCCCCAACTCTTCCCTGATTTTGCTAAGAAAAATCAAGAGAAAATGTTTGTTCTTTATATGCATAGATTTGTTTGACAGAGTGTTTTGAACCAGTGGGATCAATCCAAGGCTTACTTGGTCTCCTCCATGTTGTAGTTAAGCGGGTCATTCTCTGTCTCGGCATCTGGAAGTCCGTTAGTGGGCAGCTGGGGTTGGACACTGCCGGGGGGGGTGGTGACCTCTTCACCCTCTGTGAGCGCAACTGCAATCTCATCATCTGTCACAACTGCAAACACACACAAAACACCACACACATATGCTTCATTACCATCACAGAAGTGTGTATTATCTAACAATGTTCTCTCGGGTTGTACCAGAGCTATGCAGAGTTTTGCTCCAGTTTTGTTTAAACTGCGGGTGTAAATCACTGCTTATACTGTTTAAAAACACTGCACACTCACCTTGATTGTCGAGCTTCTGGATGCGAGGAAGGCAGCGCAGTACAGTGAGGCGATACTGGCTGGAGTCAGTCCCACAACAGGGATTCTCAGCCAACCAGAGCACTCGGAGACGCGTCAGTGGACGCAGATGAGAGAGCTCAGAGAGCGAGGGAATCTTGTTCTTCCTCAGGTAGAGCTCGCACAGAGACAGACAGCCAGCCAGAGGAGAGAGAGACGAGATGCTGTTGACACTACAGTGAGACGGAAAAGGAAGAACGTCACAGCCAGGATTCACTGATCATCTTAAATGACAAGTAAGAAAGTGTAACAGTATCATGTCAGTGACAACAGTGACATCTCTGAATGTGTCTGAGGGGGAGACAGCAAAGAGTTAAATTGACCAACCTAAGTGTCAGCACCTCAATGTTGGCCATCTGAGAGAAGATAGAAATCTGGAAAAACAGAGTATAAGGGAACAATTACATTGTATGCAAACACACATGCATACAACATAATGTAAAAAGAACGTAACAAAGTCAATTTCAGCATGAATAGTGAATCAATGTCAGACCAAATATCAGATCTATTAACTGACTACTCACATCAGTCAGGTTGCATCCCCTGCAAAAAGTGAAATGTAACGTTACCACGAATACGAGATAAACAAAACAAGCTGTACCTGTCAACATCGACCATCAATCAGCATGTAAACTAAAGATAAACAGAATGACTGCTAACGTTATGCTAAAATGTAAACACTTACCAGCAGTTCAATTTCTTCACGCTTTCCAAGTCGGAGGCCTTAGCCTTAGCAAGAACCAGTTTCCGTGTTAGCTTCATGGCATATCAAGTAACTTAGCTGCCAAGAAAGAATATTTTAATGCACTATATGTTCACAAACAACAAAGGCCGCATCATGAAAGATACAGTGGACAAACATTAAAACTCAGCAGTAGGAACGTTGTTGTCCGCCACATGAACACGCATGCGCGTATCCATGAAGCGTCCTTAGTTACAGTCATTTCCTTTATAATTATTTCGTACGTGTAAGTTTTTTTTTTGGTAAAAATGATGCAACAGCGACACGACTACTTAGCAGAAGTGCTGTTTTTTACGATTTATAAGAGTAATTATATTATTATGTTGCAGCAGCTGCATCCAGTAAAAACTCAAAGTCCCAGACTGCAGCGTGAACGAGTGGGTAAATCGCGCCTGCGCGGTAAGCAATCCCTCTTTGGACCTACGTCTCCACTGAAACGATGGTGAGCTCAGAATGTCCCCTTCCTAATCCGTATCAATCTACCATTTTTTATGCTATAAATGATATAATCACATATTCGGTGGCTGTGTGGTCTCAGTATTTATCAGACCATATAGTTATTTGTGTTGGTTTTGTGATACTGTCAACAGCAAAAACGATATTTGTATATACTTGACACAGAAATGGCTGCCACCATTGCTCTACTCAGTCCCAAGTACCGGGCGGGATAGTCATATTAGCTTGCTGCCAGTCGTTAAATCCCGACTCCGTGCTACTTCATAGAACATACAGTTTTTAAAGAAAATCAAAGTAATATGCTTCATGTCCCAAAGAACTTTGTCGTCTCCAAACCTGGCCCAGGATTGTTGATTTGGTTTAAGTTAGCATAGCTAGGTGGCTAGCTTGGTAAATGGTAGCTTGTGTAGGCTAGCTGGTTGGCCAATCGGTGGCAGAAGCTCCTTCACCCTGGCTCTACGGTTGTTGCAGCTTACTGGCGCAAAACGTGTGTTGAATATGAATGTGACATGATGTTTCCCGGCTGTCAACATTTTGACAGAACCTTGCTGGCTCTTTGTATGGCGTTATCTAGTTTATTTGGATATCCTGAAAGACCATTGCTCAAGGCATGTTTCTTACCTCTGTAGCAACAGTGATCAGTGAAAGTTGGGTGGCAGACGTGTCAATATTATTGACCTAGTATATCAGAGGTTTTATTGTAAGTTAATACTGCCTTTATTAACCTTGCATATTGTGTTCATGTTGTCCACAGGCCAAGCGTACCAAGAAGGTGGGGATCGTTGGTAAATATGGCACGCGTTATGGCGCGTCGCTGAGGAAGATGGTGAAGAAAATTGAAATTTCCCAGCATGCGAAATACACCTGCTCTTTCTGTGGCAAGGTGAGGACAACCATAGGAATCTCCGAAAGACTGCTGTAACATATTCATGTTCTGCAGGAGGCTGAGTGCCTGTAGCTCAGTGGTTGTACTGGTGCAGGAACATGGCTGCAGATGGCACAGATTGTAATGTTCGTTTGTTTGGAGTGTTTGTGTTTGGCTGCTGTTACTGGACAAATTGACTAGACTCATGTAACTTATTAATGTGTTTTAATCTGATATTGACAGACCAAGATGAAGAGGAGGGCTGTTGGTATCTGGCACTGTGGGTCCTGCAGGAAAACAGTGGCTGGAGGCGCCTGGACGTACAAGTAAGTTTCTTTTTGCTTTGCTGTAATTCTACCATCCAGCTCCTACTGGAAACATGAAGGCACCCAACCAGAATTGGTTGTATATGTTGAAATCCATTATAAAACCACTTTGGTTTGATGGCTGCATCATCTTTCTGTCGCTAAATCCATGGACACTGCTACCAAGAACTTTATTTTTACCATCGTGGTAATAATGATGCTTCTGCCAGGGCCGTGTCTGGGGTATGTTGTGTTTTTTGATTGTAAGCAACTTTCACAGCTTGTTTTCACCTGCAGAGCTGAAATCAGTGGTCTGTAAATGTAATGTCAGTTAGTGATTAGCCTATGTACTTTGTGCAATAAATAATAGGCTACTTGTTGTTTTCAAATGAAGTGTTTCAGTGATTACAAACAGCTAATTGCTGATTTACTGTCGCAGCCGTTATCTGAAAAGCATTTTCCCTCAGTACTGAATACTGTTTATGAAGGTGTTCCACAGCTTTTATACACTTAAAGCTGAGGGTAGAGGTCTGGGGTAGAAATCTAAGCTTTGCATGCCCTTGAGTTGAAGCTAATGGCATTTTTAAGGAAAAAGTGGTGCATGTTTGACAAACTAGTTATTCAAAACAAACTTTGAACACTCATGTGCATCATTTCTTAATTTAATTAAAATGGCTAATAAATTTGACCAACATAAGCATAAGTGGGGCAACACCAAGGTTTTTCTCTGCAGTTTTTCTAAATGGAGGAAAAACAAACTTGTTCATGAGAAACATCCTGTGGTCATGGAAATGTGGTAGAGGAGAATCTCTGGGAGTATTCTGTAAAATGCATACATTAAATATAATTTATGTGGGGGGGGTTTGTTGTCTTTTGCAGCACAACTTCCGCTGTCACAGTGAAGTCCGCCATCAGGAGACTGAAGGAGTTGAAGGACCAGTAAACCAAGTGCGATGATCACTGGTGAATTTGGGACTTTTTCTATAATTTATCTGACCTGGACACATGGCCTCAACATCCAAAAATAAAGCAGTCTGGAGCGGAATTCTTTGTTTGTGTCTTCTTTTTTAATAATGTAGCCATAGAATCTAAACTTTTAAACCATAACTGCAAGACGTTGCCTCACCAGACCTGCATGAGCATAAAAGGTCCACTATCGAAAGCAGTACTGCTTTCTCACTGAATGGACATAAGAAATGGGTTCTTCTTGGCAGTAAACTCCTGCCCTGTTTTCTATTAGAAACCCACAGATGTATGGGCTTTTCACTCCTGATAATGGAGTTGGAAGTATTCTGTATTTTCACCTGTGGACAATGAAGTTAAAGCCTCTTGCTCTGTCACAGCACCCTTTTCCTATTTGAACCCCAAGCAAACTAAATAATACTGACTGGAGCAGAAGATGAAAATATTTCACTGATCAGCAAGATGTACTCGGTTAATTGAAATGATAAGAGTATACATTTAATACACATGCAGAACTGAAACGTGGAATACTTGTGTGGTAATGCACATTCTGGCTCACTAGTGACTTGAGCTGGTATTGATAATCAATTAAATTAATTGATTAGAATAGTGTCAGAATGTCTGCTGTGAAAGACTTACTACTACAGGGGGTCAGTAGTATTTATGGTGCCATGTATATTGTTTATTATAGAGTGGATTTTGGACTTGATGTGTTGACATATAGTAACTGACAATTCAGTCTGTCATTGATGAAACTTTCTGTATGAATGTGAAATATTGCAAATAAGTACAGAGGTTTTTAAAAATCTTCAGCACAGGTGTAAATACAATCAGAATCAGCTTTATTGCCCAAGTATGAAAACACAATATGATGCTCTAAGATAGAAACTGACAGACAGCTAAAAAGTATAAAAGTAAACTGAATAAAAATGTGTGTATATATAAAACAATTATAACTAATAACATACAATTTCTATATACAAGTCAAGTGTTTCTGTAAATTGTGAATACAAATAGAGCAAAGGAATAAATATTGTATGGGTAAGGTAATATATTACTTTATATACATGAAGTGAGTTATGTGCAGTGTATTCATTTATTCAGTACTACTGCACACATGATTTATATTTCACAATGGTACTACAAATAACATGCATGTATAATACAACATTTCAGTAATATAAATAGAATTAAGTTGAATGCATGGTGTATTACAAAAAAGATTTGAATTGTAGATATAATTATTTTTTATTTAGTTTTGTCTTTAGCATTGTAGTTGTGGCAGCAGTATCACATTAAATAACAAAGTTGTGAAAAACATACATTTGACAATTGGATAATACAGTATTTAACACAATATTTACTGTATTTAAAGTATATAGTCTACATAGTTACCTGAAGATAGATAACCTCAAAGACCCGCAGGGGGCGTAGCGTCGTGCTTTTCCTCGGCAGGGTTAAGAAACAAGTATGGCGGCGTCTAGTGTTTTCAGACCCGGCTTGTTCAACAATAAAGTTGCAATAGTAACGGGTGGAGGAACCGGTATCGGTAAAGCCATCTCTGCGGAGCTGCTGGAGCTCGGTGAGTGGAGCGGTGTGTTGGGTTAAGAAGAGATGTGGGGCTTTTTTCACTGAGCAGACAGTTTGAGGTGAACAGCGGCGGACTGACAACAAGAGCCAAGTGAACTTCGACACAGATAGAAACCCTCCGCTGCCAGACTCTGTGGAGGCACAAGGTCCGGTAACAGTCATGAAAATAAAGTATGGTATAAAGTATTTAAAACGTTTACAGTACGTGGCCATATAGTAGGGAAAATCTCCTAATCAGGTGGTCGCAGAATCTGATGGGTAACATAATTTGGTGCAACACCTGGAAGGAGTATTCTGGTTCCCCCTCGAGACTTATTTCACCCACCGAGTTTGTCATGGCTGCATATATACCGAAGGATAACATTGATATGCTGGTCTAAGATGTCAATTATAATACAATTTACCTAATAATGAAATTCAGTAGAGCTCCCAATAGCTTTAAATTGTATCTTTATTTGTGCCATCTGTCTGAAAACTCACACAGGAGCAAGCAGTCAGTTCCTGGCTCCTGTTTATTCAGCAGTCCGCTCTCTTTTGCTTATATGGCTAACTATGTTGTCTTCAGGCTGCAGTGTGGTGATCTCCAGTAGAAAGGCAGAGAGGTTGGAGGCAGCAGCTCAGGAGATGAGACAGAAAATCCCTCCCTCCAGCCCTGCCTGTGTCACTCCTCTACCATGCAACATCCGAAAAGAGGATGAGGTGCACCCACACACCTGCAGCCTCTGAAAGTGCTTCGTGTTGTTGTGACGATCACCTGATTTCATTTTGGTGTCTTGCTTTGATTCCCCCGTGCGGCAGGTGAAGGCGCTTGTATCTTCAGTGCTTAAGCAGCACGGCAGGATAGACTTTCTGGTGAACAATGGGGGAGGTCAGTTCAGCAGCCCAGCAGAACTCATGTCCTCTAAAGGCTGGAAGGCTGTGATAGACACCAACCTGACTGGAACCTTCCACTGCTGCCAGGAGGGTAAGATGCAGACAAGCTAACACAGGTCCAGTGTGTGTTTGGTAAAGTGCTCCGTGTGACAGTGTTGTTGTTGCAATCCACACAGTCTACACCACCTGGATGAAAAAGCATGGTGGTGTGATCGTCAACATCATTGCTGACATGTGGAAAGGTTTCCCAGGCATGGCGTAAGCAGCACCGCCCACTAAATTCCCACATGAATGTACAACTCGCACACGCTTTTCCTTTTTTCCTTTTTGTCGTAACACTATACTTCTCCCTGACAGCCACACAGGAGCAGCGAGGGCAGCAGTGGACAACCTAACAAAGAGCCTGGCCATCGAGTGGGCAGCCTCAGGAGTCCGAGTCAACGCTGTTGCACCTGTAAGACTAAGTCTGTGAGTTGATGCAGAAGCAGTGCTGGGGGTCTTGAATTATGTAGGAATTTCAAGTCATTTGTCTGCTTGCAGGGCACAATCTTTTCCAAAACGGCAATGGAGAACTACAAGGAGCTTGGACCAAATCTATTCAAGATGTCTCTTCCATTTGTCCCTGCGAAGAGGCTGGGAGTACCAGAAGAGGTGTGTCACTGTGTGGTACCCTCAATACTTTGAGCAAAGGCACTTGTGCTTAACACAGTCAGGCAAGCCCTTTAAATAGAAAATACTTGGTAACAGAGTGTGTGCTGTGACTGTGGTTGTGTTGCATTGTCACGGACAGTAGTACTTTTTCTCTCGACTTTCAAATTTGTATTTCTATGTTCAGATCTCATCAGCAGTGTGTTACCTGCTCTCACCTGCTGCCTCCTACATCTCTGGAGCCACCCTGAGGGTCGATGCAGGACAGAGTCTGTACCACTCCATGTGGGAGATACCCAGTACGCATTCACACTTCAGTCTTTACAGTATATACTATACAGTATGTTATATAGTATACTAAATTCTTGTGTGTTTGTATCCAGACCACAGTGCATGGCCTGAAGCTCCAGAGGGGGAGAATCTGGACGCTCTGAAGGAGCTGCTCAACCCACAAAGCAAACTCTAATTCCCTTTTTGTAACATAGTCTGAGCCCAATGCATAAACACGCACGGTCAAAGAAACTAGACAAATGCAAATGCAAATCATGTACATAATTGTAAGTAAATTGATAGCAACAGAAGTGTTTCCTGGATAATCTTTCCAGTGCCTTTTGTAAACTGGTAAGTAAAGATACAGTACTTTTTAATTTAATTGCTACAAAGACCTTCACAAATGGTGACAAAAGACAGAAAAAACAACAACAAAACACATTCAAGTTGTAAGTCTAACATTGCCTTTCATTGTTATACAGTTATGGTTTATATACAGTAATTGTTACTTTCAACATTGTAATATAATGTGCTACAAAACACATTTGTATAACATATGGAATGTGAGGGAAAAAATGTTTAATTTCATTTTTAATGTTTAAGGGTAAAGTATTGTTCTTTGAAAGGTTTACATAATAATAAAAGACTAATAAAATATGCCTTGTCATTAAATGTATGTATGTATGTAGATGCAGTAAGTATGTAGTAGTACTAGGATACATTTTTGTAATCCTGGGCAGTAACAAATATATTTAGAGTGAGCTATGCATACAGATTAATAAGAATTGTACCTTTTTATTTTGTAATGTGGAGACAGCCACTGCCTTACAGTTTTCATACATGAACAAACTGATAATACAACACTAAATAAACGCATAGTTGTACTTGTATAGATGAACGAAAGATCTTGCACTCAAGGATAATGTCAAAACGCCCTCTCCGTTAGACGCTTCGGTATTTTGGCCCGAATGCTGTGCCGTAATTTTGCCGTAAAACAACGTTAGTTGTCGCAACCTTTAGTCCAGCAACAGAGGTCACAACAAACCACTAAGGTATTGTGTGTTTTTTTATATATAATTTTACATTTCTTACGCATCTTTTGTTGCTCTTTTGCAGTGGCTGACAACACTGTATTTAGATATACATATGAATGAGTAGATAATGGGTCTTGGAACAAATGCTGACGTTTTATTTATCTAGTGAGAGAACGTAGCTAGCTAAAGTACTGCTAGCTAAGAAAACGCTGTCTACCTTTGCTACACAGCGGTTTGTCTGCACTTTGACTCAATCAACATTTTGACTCCTGTGTTTCAAGAAGGCAAGTAAGATAAGTAATTGATGACAATGATTGGATTAAGATAGACTGTTATTGATAACTTACGGCATGTGTCAATTGTTCAGTGACGTTTAACACTAGTGAGCTTTAGCTTAATGTCAGCAGGTCAGCGACAAGTTTGTTTCTTTGGGAAAATATTAGCAACAGTACACATTTAACAACACCGACATTATTAAAACCTCACTAGGATTGTGCTAGGGTTTGCTTGACATCTAGTTCGGACCAATGGTTTCAGAAAAAATAAACAAAACACATAATGTGTCACAAAATGTTGTGATTACCCATTGTTATTTACTATACAAGCTAAAAAGAATAAAGCCAGTTTAACATACATTACATCTCTCCGAATGATATAACATCAGTGGTTGTAATTAGGTATGTTATAGAGTACTTTGTTTACAAAAGTGATTGATTTAGCTTTAGTGTAGAAACTTTTAGGTATTGGGCCAACTAGAGGCAGGAATATTAAAGTAAAATAGGCAGAATTATAGCATTTAGAGCTTGTGGCACTTAGTGCAGTCTTCCTTATTTTAAAACGTTTCATTTAAAAGGCAGACATGATACTCAAACAGCCCCAGCCCAAGATTTTTTAAATTATCTCAGTTTTTCTCCATTTATTCTCACATCAGCCTGATTAAAAAATCTAATAGTTATACGTCTAGAAAAACAAAAATACCAGAAATGTGTTTTGTGGAGAGATTGGTATATCATAATAGACATCAAGCTGATGTTTATGCCTCATGTAATCATCATTTTCCTTAGCTTTTTGCTCAGATGATTTTACGTCCACAACAGAAATAAACCGCAGCTTTGGTCAAAATAAACAGGAGATAGTCGGCACTTGCCCAAACTTAGTTTATTTTCCTTAACACAAAAAAATGTGACCCAATTTCCAAGTCACATGTACACTTCTGAATGTAAACAAAGATGGAAACCAAAGAGTGAGCGATTATCACTCGTAAGCTGGAGATGCAGCTTGTGTAAGGCTTTAAAAAATATTCTTCACTGTACATCAGAGGAAATATGTTTGAGCCTGGATTGAAGAGCCTTTGTAGACGGATTATGGTGTGTCTCGTATTTTGACTTTACATCAACTCTGAGATTGTTGCTTATTTCTGTGACTCTAATCACGACTGGAGATGTATCTCAGATTAAAACAATCATGTTACGTAAGGCACAAAATAAGGTGTCTAGCAGTAAGTTAAGTGGTGTAACATAAAAAGAACACAGACAACTTACATAATAGTAATATCTGTATCTGTTTCCAGCATGGGAGGTGACCACGGCCACAACAAGATGTCCATGCCAGACTGGCGGCAGTGGAAAACCGGCGGAACACCACTGGAGTTCACACAGCAAAGGCTGGCAGCCAGGGGCCTCAAGGATCCATGGGCACGGTCAGTATTTATACCCACATGACATATATAGTTGGTATTGCAGTCATTCCTGTATTCCTGACCCTGCTTTCTGTTTTACTCTCTCGTCGTCGTTGTCACTTCTTCTCTGCAGTAACGAGGCTTGGAGATACTCAGGCGGCTTTGCCCGTGCTGTGACTCTGTCTGATGTGCTGTTGAGAGGATTCAAGTGGGGCTTTGCTGCCTTTACTGTTGCTCTGGCTATCGAGTACACCCTGTTCCCACCAAAGAAGGGTGGCCGCTAATGCTCATCATTGTCCCTCAAGTCCAGTCCATAATGGAGTCTAATAATATTCTGTATTTTCTGTTTATTAAATGTCTTTTTGATCACCTCATGTTTTCCCGTATTCTTTTTGTCACACCATTAAACCAAAAACAAGTTTACTTTGCGTTCACATTTTAATAGTAATAGTGGCTTTTTATTCTCCCTTTACAAACCTGCTGAGGTGCAAATGTAGCACCAGGTTATTCCTGCTTCCTCTTCCTACTCAGTTTCCGGAGGCATAATTTAAAGCATTTTACTGCCAATATTACAAAAACCAGCACTACAGTAGCCAGTAGCGCTATTACATCCAGGCAGTAGTACTGGAGCCAGTTGAGGTCATGGACAGCAGCTCTGAGATGTGTTGCCCCTTTGTGCCGCATCACAAATTCTGTCCAGTACACTGAAAGGTCGAGGGGGTCAACTGGTCGGTCGTTATGGAGAGCTGACAGCTTCTGCATGTTCTCTTTATACCTGGACATAAACAGATGGACAGCAAGAGATAAGATTAGATTTTGATTTTAATGAAGATTTAAGGATCTTCCTGTCAATGAGACTATTGACAACCACATTGTGAGTGACCTCCTGACCCCTCACCTGGTGTTGTTGATGACCTCATGAAGTGCCTGAAGAAGGCTTTCTGTAGTAATGGATAAAATATCCAACACGACCCCCGCCCCTCTATTCGCCAGCTTCTGCGCATTGTCCGGCTGGTCCCCCCCAAGTGGCAACATCACCATGGGGACGCCATGACACAGTCCCTCAAAGATGCCATGTGAGCCAGCGTGAGTGATAAAAGCCCGAGCTCCAGGGTGCGCTAACACACAACACAATACACACACAAGATGTCAGAGTTTGGGGTAGTGTGCTATACATTTCAGGATGTGTTGCAATGCATTTACACACCTAGTAGGTCATTCTGAGGCACCCACTGCATCATCTTCACATTTTCTGGGACTCTGTTGTGAACCTGCCCGGTGTACCTCCATATTACCTATCAAAAGTGTTTTAAAAGTGTCATTTATTGCACTGATGTGGGATTTAAAATGCATTTTCACATATGTTCCTGTACCTTCTGTGGAATCTGTCTGAAGGCCTCTAGGAAGGCACTGGTTATCTCTTCTGGCAGTTCTGACACTAAGGTGCCCAGAGTGAACACTACAAACCCATCCTCTCCTGACACCCAGGACTCCAAGTCCTGCAAACACAAACACACATACAGTGGGCTCTGGCATTCATCTGTCTTTCTCTATCTCTCCATCTAACTGTATTAACATTTAAAACACGGGTCTTACTTCAGGCAGAGGATTTCTCACTTTGCAGTTTATTCCACCAACTAGCACAATATTAGGCATTAGAGGACGTGGCATCTCCATTGTGAAGTCAAACCTGTTCAAACACAATATATATGTAAATATGAGACAGAATCTTTTTTCTTTCAGTGTGATTTAGAGGCCTGAAACAACTGTTTACAATAGTATGTGTGTGTAAGTACCTTTACATCAAACAAACACAGTTATTCTTTTCCCAAATATCAATATACAACCTTTGTACATGTTACCTCAGCAGCCAGATGGCAGAGTCTGACAGCACTTCAGCTACGCCCACCTCCTCTCCCAGGAACTGATAGGCTAAGTGATCAAAGTGCCAATACAGCAGTCGGCATAGCAGCGGCTCAAGTAAAGCCACCTGCAGGTCAGAGGTATCACAGATAAACAAATAAATAACAAATGCACACAAGTAAGCTGTTGGTGCTCGGCAAAGGCACTATTCAGTTATATAAGCTGAGATTTAATAGTGCTGGAACTGAAGTCCAAGTTGAACTGGGCCATCGTGACTGGCCATCCCTCATTGCGTGCATCTGACCATGCATATCCAGCCAGAAGTGCTCACCAAAGTGTTCAAAGCTCTCTCCTTGAAGCTCATTCTGTCTGTGTATCCGGTGAAGAAGCGAGGCACATATGAGGGTGGGGAGGGGCAGCCCGCAGACTTCATATCCAAGAAACATGGAATTCCCCTCAGCAAATTAATAGTGGGGATACCTGAAAATGATTAAGAGATGACTGGTGAGAAGACGTGCACACTTATAAGAAGACAGGCAGTAGTAAGTGTGGCAGAACTCACCTAATTTCCTAGCTATTAACGAGCCTGTGGGCACCATGGGGTCGGTTAAGACGGCATCAAACTTCTGCAGAGTGAAAAGGTGCAATGGAAAAATAAGGGAAGACTGAATCTTCAACAGTTTGCACTAACAGACTTTTCTTCTATTAACATACACTCATGCATTGATTCTACAGAAGACGGGAAGCAATTTATTGTTTTTCGCATTAGCATATAGTAGCCGTCTGCCCTTCACTCTCATTAAAGGTATAATCAGAATCAGAATCAGAAATACTTTATTAATCCCAGAAGGGAAATTGCTTTTTGATACAGTTACAATGCTCAATAAAGTTATTGAAAAAAAAAATAAACAGTAGAAAATAGAGGGTGTAGAGGTGTAGAGGGAGGGTCCGAATATGTTTGGACCAGGGGCCGAAGCTGCTCCAGGACGAGTCTTTCCAGGGCCTTTATGATGTATACAGTATGATATAAACTTATAAAATA
>JAVQJL010032460.1:0-40498 GCA_036024295.1 Nannoperca obscura | reverse complement strand
GACAGACAGACAGACAGACAGACAGACAGACAGACAGACAGACAGACAGATAGACAGATAGATAGATAGATAGATAGATAGATAGATAGATAGATAGATAGATAGATAGATAGATAGATAGATAGATACTTTATTAATCTCCAAGAGAAGGATTGTGATTTACCAGAAGAGCTGCTGTCTCACTCTCACAGCAGTGGGGTTTACAAAGTGGGGAACATTTCACTTTTGCCCAATTGCTGATTGGCCGTTTTTTATTTCAGCTCTTGTGATATTACTAGAATTTAAGCAATTTCCTATGAATATGACAAATTGTGTTTACTGAAAATGTGCCAATGTATAGTGTCCGGATGTCAGCAGGCCATGTGGCAAGACACGTTCACGCTTCATCTTCTTTGTCTTTGTTATTTTGAATATACAGCAGGGTTTGTTTCAGGAGGGTGTTGAAGCTGCAATCAGCCATAACGTGAGTCACTAGACCCAAATAGCAACAAGATTGGAAAACCAAGGACTTCATTACCCAGAAGTGTCAGGCTTTTTCCATTTGCTCTTCTAAGCTTCCACTGTTGGTTTTTCCTTCGAACAACAGAAACCGAGACCTCTGTTTGTTGTCGCTGCAGCAACAGCAGTCTGTTCGCACTAAATTGAAGAGTGGAGTGATACTGTATAAGCAGTGAGAGCCAGTTTGCTGGAATGGACAAAGAACAATAAAATCCAAAGAAAAACAAACAATCAGATTGATCAGTCAAGGACAAGCACACTAAAGGGGGAAGCTACAGTGAACACGAGAACTGCCTTTACAAGATGAAAAGGAGTCAGAGATGAGAAGGGACAGCATGAAGCAACATTGATGCAGATTATGCCTACAAGTTGGCCTTAATTATTATGTTGAGTCAGTGCCTGAAGTCCCGACACCACTTCCTGTCTAGCTTGTGTAACTCAGAACAATCTTGCAACGTCTTTCTGACGTTTATACAGACTCCAAGAACCAGAGTATACTACTGGACTTTCTATTAGAAGTTGATACCTTTGTGAACAAGCTTAAAAAACTAACTAATAATAACAAAAACTAGACCTCCCATTTAAAAATGGCAGTGCGGGCACTTCGTTAATGTTAACTGAAAAACATGTCTGGACCAGCCATTGGACTCACGGTCACGCCTGATTTTGTTAAGCTGGTGAACTTTATCCGTAATGTTGTAGGGCTTCTGGGATATCGTGTACACTTAAGGGTAATTAAAACCTAAATGCTAAAAAAACACTAGTATTACAACATCTTGACATAATATAGGACATAAAAGACATATCACAAGCATGATAAGTGGCTTGGTATGTAACTTAGCCTGGGTTGGGCGTGTGTGGTTTTAGCATCTTTTAGCTCATTGTTTTGGTGTCATGGCCCGTAACGTTATTGTTTTGGTTCACTTTGATCACCATTAGTATTAGTTTAGTTGTGTTTGCGTATGATGAATGCAACACTGATTCTTCTTTTAGCTCTGTTTTGGTCTCCACCAACGTGCGAGATGAATGTTTGGCTTGTGTTAGCTAGTGGCTAACTGTTTGTCTGCCGTGTCGGTGCTAGGCAGGTAGTGTACAGTGGGTTTATCAGAGGAAACAAAACAATGAGCTAAAGGTGCTAAAAGACTTTGTGTAATGGAGGGGAACTGCAGAGTCAGGTGAATCTCTATTGGTTAACCACTATAAGAGCTCTTCAGCTGTGGTTTAAAATGTCGTGATATTCATAGCACTCTTAGCTGAGCAGCATGCGTGGTTTGTTTGGCGGTGTGGGAGTTGCTGTTAGTCCACAGATGTAAAAGCCACTGCTACACTGTTGGGAAGTCCAATGCAAACACCAAAGCAATTACAGCTTAAAAGGCAGATAATTAAAATGTAAGGAGAACTAAGGTGTGCTCTTAATAAAGGTTAGGATTTGGATTTAAGTGAAATCATTACATGATTTACTGTTAATCAGAATACACAATGTCTCTAATAAGAAGACTGTTTAAACATTTAATGGCTTCTGCCATTTTGGTTGTTTTTGGCTTCAAGTCAGCCAATACTTCATAAAATGAAATTTATGCAAACACTTCCTGTTGAAATTCTTCTTGAGGTCTTACTAATCCAGGGTGCATTGCTTTCCTTGTGCTTTCTAATCAATTACTGTATGATGAGCCTGAGTTATTGCCATCTGGCACCTCAGAGAGTCTACAGAAATGTTCCTGGCTCCTGCAGCTGAGCTACAAGAATATTCTCTGCTGCAGTATTTAAATCCCTGCACATAATCTACAAATATATCAATACATCATAAGATTAGGTTAAATAACATTAAGTAAACTTGCATGATTCATGTGTGGGCTGTTGAGGTGGCAGAGTGAAGGATATAGATAAGAGCAGAACAAATATAGAGCGCATAGCAAAGGTTTCATACAAATGAACATATTGAGAATACAGAGATAAAGCATGACTGACAGATCAAAGCAGATGTACTGGGCATGTCTGCCTCAGCATAATCAATACGTCAGAGTTTTTATTTTGATCATTCCTGGTGTATGTGGGGGTCTAAACGCACACACTTACCATACACACAGACATGCATATACACACCTTGTCAATCACACCATCAGCAGCGCAGACAACATAAATAAAGACTGAAATGTCTCACGATACTTTGCACTGTAGAGTTAATTAATGATTAATGACTCCAGCTCTCTGCTTCCTGCTTGATCAGCTGCGACTAGCTCTTCTGGAACAGTCTACACCATGTAACAGTATAAATGTTCCTACTGGCAAAATCACAAAATGAAGCCCATCTAAAGGAGCTGACATGATGTGGTTGGATACATTTGTCCCACAATGCAATGCACAACTCACTCTGCTGACCCAGATCAAGAAAATGATAATTGCATACTGTGACACCGTTGAACACGACAGATGAGCTCAGAAACTGTAAATTGGTTTTGGGGTAGAGATGAAATGTGTTGTGAAGGCTTTTGCATCCACATTAGTGGTACGTGCTGAGTAATGCAAGAACATTCAATCAAAATCACTAGGAAAAATGTAACTTAATGTACTGTATGTTAACTAACACCAGTGTACTGAATGACAGCAGTCTGCTGCATGCAAATATATTTATATGTGTGAAGATGCATCATGTTTTCACAGGAAATGGAAACTTTGTGGAAAGTCGTTCAGAAACACGAGGCACTGCTAACTGATTTGTTATAAGACACAACGTACACTCAAGTTCTCATATCAGTCTGACCTTTCGATACATTTGGACACCAGACTACTGTTAATAGTAAAAGTAACCGAGTACTTTTACTCAAGCACAGTACTTTGGTACAATTTTAAAGTAGTTGCAATTTACATTTGAAAAATCTATTTTAGGCAACTGCCTACATCTACTTTTACTTTTTAAATTCACTACATTTGTTTATAATATCAGTTCAAAGTCCCAAGTTTTATAAGTAACAACTTTCACCATTTCTTTTCTGTTCGTTACAGAAGATACGGCTCAATAAGCAGCTGACACCATTTTTGGGAAGTGATTTCTCCCCACTGTGATGCAATTTGATAGGTGGAGAAGTGAAGCGCCGCTCTCTACTTCGCTGATTAAAAATGGCCTCTTCAAGAGGAGAAAGGGCAGAGGAGAGAAAAAAAACACACTTTCAGGTAGACGTAGACGTACACACACACACACACACACACAAGCATACCAGCTTCTGTGGTTTTACTCCCGGGTACTGCACATTAGGGGCCTGAGGTGATTCATCACGTCCCAGCACTACACAAACCTACTTGCATATGCACATAAAAATGCACAAACACACACTTTTAGCTACATCTGTTTACACACACAAGCTCACAAACACACAGCCCTTTGTGTACCAACACACACTCCCCCTAGAAAAGCAGATGGACACACACCCCAACCTTTTTCTTGAATTTCCTTTTTGAACCACCTGCTTTGGTTTGTTCCTTCTGCTGCCTTTCTGATTCAAATTGCTGGCATTTTATCTGTTTGACTGGATGGAATTGAGCGAATGGACTCAACTAAAAGCCCCTGAGCTGCAGTAATGCGGCAGCAGGCTACAGAGGACCAGCAAGAGGCCCAGCACCATTTGTTGGCTGTAAAATGAAACAACAGTATACAATGAATCTCATCTTAATGCCTCGGCGGGCTGATTTGAATACAAATCAACAGCAATCACAACAGCAGTAGCGGCAGTGGATATCTATCAGGGTGTTGTTGTGCTGAGGCTGGGGTGAGGTCTGCACATTTAGATGCTTTTGGACCATCAGTGAACACACACAGAGCAGAGCAAGAGGTCCAACGTCTCCTCAGATCTCTGCACCGCCTGCTGGTTAATGGGCTTATTTATTATAATTTTTGGTGTTTTGCCAGAGGCAGAAACAAGGGATCAATGTTTTGGGGCATCACTTCAAGGAAAGATCATGGGGGCCGAGGAGGGAGCCTCATCTCTGTTGATTATTCGGCCTCTCTCCTGCTGCCTCCCTCTGTCTCTCTCCCCTGGACGTGCTGCTGGCCCAGATTGAATTGATTAGACAAGACTCCTCTGATTTCCAGCATGGCCCAGACATGATCACTCCAGAATGCCAATAGTCTTCCTCTGTCTGGGTCATTTTTCTTGACCCACAGTGAGGAGCTGCTGCCCAGATAGCTGGGGTTAAAACCATTTATGGTGTCAGAATTGGAGTTTTATGAAAAGTGGCACACGGGCCAGCCAGCTACGCCTCTGCCTGCCAGTACGGGTGTGATGCAGTTTGTGTGAGTATATATTTATGGTGGCATTGATCAATACTAATTTGGTTGTCTATAGAAAGCCCTTAACCTATAGATTCTGCTGTGGCATTTTGATCTGCATTCAAGTAGGTGAGACAGTGAATGCAATGATTCTTGTCATGTTGGATGTGGACAGGTCTCCCACAACAGTTCAAATACTGTGTCAGGGGATTTTGTCTTGAGTTAAATATACACACACACAGGTTTATAATGCGTATAACAACCTAAATATGATTTATCCATTTACTAGTGCTTATCTGCATCCGATCACAACATCACAACACTGCTGCCCAACAAGGATCTAGATACTGGATGATTCTGCAAACCTCGCAATGACACTTTTTTCATTTTCATTGCCAACACTTTCAAAAAATGTTACTTTCTCCAAATTGTGCAACTAGAGTATAGTTAAGATAAAGGCAAAAGAAAAACTATGGGTAAGGTACTGTGACAGGTTACAGGCTAAGGCTGTGGACAGGTCCTAGTTACAGTAAATAGCATGCAAACATTAATTATTGGTGTAGGAAGGGATGTGGAGCCCAGTCTCCTGCATGAAGTTCAAATGCACTACATGCCCATCCACCCATCCATAACTGGCACTGGACATAAATCGTGAGATAAGGGATCATGCAATGTAGATGTAATTTGTAGAAATACTGGGCAGGTGTGACCCTTTATCGCCTTAGCATTAAAGGCAATTTGTTGGGTGCAGAATCATCAAATATGTATGTAATTCCTAGGATGCTGCACTGCAGTGGCAGCAGGAAAAGCAAAGTATCCCAGATGCCCTACTCCCTAACTACTTCCCCCCAGCTTCTCTTGGGAGATCATGAGGCATTCCCAGGCCAGATGGGATGTATAATCCCCTCAGCATGTTCTGGGTCTGCCTTGGGGTCTCTCTTCCCAGTTGGACGTGCCTGGAATATCTCCACAGTGAGGCATCCAAGGGCATCCTATCCTATTCACAGATGCCTGACCCACCCGAACTGACTCCCTTCAACGCAGGTCTACTTCGAGCTCCTTCTGGATATCCGAGCTCCGCACCACGCCCCTGAGGGTACACACTCAGATTCTCTCATCATTACCCAAAACTCATGACCATACGTGAGGGTTGGAATGTAGATCAACTGCTATATGGAGATCACTGCCTTCAGGCTCAGCTCCTCCTCTACCACAACAGCATCGAGCAATTACTACTGATGTCGCACCAATTGATAATTATAGCATAAAAATGAAATTGAATTGTTGGGAACCAATCTTCCATTGTTGAAGAGACCTTCAATGAAGAAACTCTACAGATAGAGTTGTTTTAATGTGGATCTCTTCAGCCTCGGGGTCAAACGGTCTTCAGGGTGTACCAGCAGAGGTCATAAGTGCTGACTTCTTGTGACCTCTAACTCTAAAAAAGCTAGAAAGTAGACCTTTGGTTCTGTTGTGTCTTTCATGCTGAAATTATCTGATGGGTTGTCGCATTTAAAGACAACTGATTATAGAGTTTTCTATAAACATAATGATGAATTGTTGGTAATTACTGACAGCGGACGTATCAGTGAACTGTTCAAACAACATATTTCTTTTGTTTTCATCCAAAATGTCAGATCTTCATTCAACTTTTTATGGTTCTGTTTAATCACTGAGTTATTTTCATCAAACGCTGGTTGATTTAAAAGACAGAAAAGGACAAAGTGAAGGACTGAAAACAGTATTTGCACTTGGGAGAAATGTATGGCAGAAAGACAAAGAAGATTGTGAGTAGTTGGAAATAAATCAATCAGTCGATGGTGGTAGGTCCGCAATGGGGAAAAAAGGCAAACAACGGCATAATGAATCCATCCAAACAAGGCATTGTGGGAACAAGCAGCGGAGGAGCTAATATTAGGACGTCTGTCTTTGAAAGATACACAACAGACTCCATGTTTGCTCTGCTCTGATATTTGTACTAATTAAAAATGCACCAGCACATGTGAAATCGTGCAGGCATACATGCGATGGGCTCATACATTTATTCATATGCACATATACAAGTTTAATAACACAGATGCACATGGACCAGAGAATCCATTTAAGCCTGTGGCGTTCATTTTATGACGTTTTTGCAATAGTGAGCAGAAAGGGACATGTTGTGAAGGTTTATATTCAACATACACCAGATCACTCGGACCCTCAGGCTTACATTATCAAGGGAAATGTGGTTCAGTATGTTGTACATGGGAATGCAATTATTTTTACCGCTCCTTGCAAAGACGCAAGTGCGGCTGAATGAAATGTTGTCATTTTTAACTCATCTGCCAAAAGCAGCTTCTGTTCAGTGACTCAGGATCTGAAGACAGACGTGACTCGTCAGCCAGGAGAAGTTGGTGAACAGTCGCAGTAAAGGAGATTATAGAAAACACGTGTTTATGTCGGGATGTGATGATCTACACCCACATGTGGTTTAGTACACTGCACGTTTAATCTTTTAATGTTTCATATACTAACAGGAAACAGATTATGCTATGCTTTAATGTTGCTGATATTATTAACTGTGACTAAATAGGTGCTTTAGAGCATTAGTGACATTATAAATTCTGTAAAAGGGAATTTGTGGCATAACATAAAGCACAATGAGTCGTTCCGTCAGCAAATGGAATTAATGAGCAAATAAAATCCTGCCTTCAGTGTGCTACCTGGAGATGATAAACTTTCCTATACAACAACAATGCCAAAAGCACTAATGAGGTCTACTGATAGTAGTGCTTCGAGGGAAATCCTCATTGTTTTTCTGTGGTTTCACCGCCAAATCTTTCATCTCTTTCTCATTCGGTGCCTCATCATTTTATAAGACTCACTTGCACCATTTCCCAACAGTGATTAGCATTAAGATTTGAGAAGCCGAGGCCACTTTAGAAAATGGAAAATGTAGATGGGGTCAACTGTAGGTAAACTGTAGATCATGTGACGTACATATACGTAATGTTTGAACGCCTAACCATTTAGTTTTACCCACTGTAGTCTGCATGGGGAATAGCCTGTAGCAAAGTAATTCAAGTCAAACTACATGAAAACGTGTGGCGGAGGAAAGAGTTGGTTTTGCAGCAGTGATTTCAAGTTCATCCTGTTTCTAACTCCCAAAAAGACATTTTGACTTTTAACAGTTCTCTACATTTCTGTAAAGTGCATGTGAACATGTTGAACGTGTCACAGTGTTTCATTTCTTGTTCAGAATAAGGTTGGGTTGTGATAACTTCATTTCAGATTCTGTTTCCATTTGGCAAAAAATACACAAAACTGTTAAACTATCAACACATCTCCTGTTATTTATCCTAATTTATTCAGAAATGTCAGATTATAGATCATTGGTGTCTAATTTAAGTTAGTTCTGTAACAGTAACACTAAGACAGAAAGGTACAAGCTTATCCCGTACAGCTAGTTGGTAAACTATTTTTATCTTAAAATGCTCTCCACTTGGCCAGTGATCAGTTGTCAGATAAAATAAACACCGCTCGAGGACCCCAGTGTGTTCTTGTGGTGGTGACTTCTGCCAAGAATGACTCATTTGATTTGATACGTGCTTCAAAATTATTAGATGCTAGATTCTATTAGAATAAAATGCTATTACATCCCAGCACTTATGGAGAATGGACGTATTGCAAGAAACATGCCTCACTTCCTTGTACTTGACAGACAACATCATACAGGATATCCACCTTAAAATGCAAATAAAGAAATAAAAACATCTTAGTTCATCATTTTTTGTATCTATATTTTCTAAATGTGTTTTCTTTTAATATTTTCTTTATTTCATTTTACATGTCTGACTAGTTTTTCACAGAATATTTGTCCAGATTTGTGGTTTGAGAGTGAGACTGACCTCTCGTCTGTCTGCTTTAGTTATAATGAATGAAATTCATCAGTCCTTCTGTACCCCGACCCACACGATTTGTTTACAGATGCTGGTCTACTACATCCATTTGTCTATTCCCCCAACAGCAGGACAGCTCAGTACGCGTCTCTCCAGCTCACAAAAAAAGAAAGCTGAATTTCCATCAGTCCAACCGGCTGTAAATTCCTCCTCAGGTCTGTGGCCTGACAGGCCGACACGCGGCCCCTAACGCTCAGAGGGCAAAATGGATGAAGTCAAATAAAGCAAGGGTGATAATGAAAGTGATATTACCCCGGTTAACCTTTAGCTGAGGAGCAGCACCCTGCAGCTGCCTCCTGTGGGCCATATAACATGGTTAAAGCTTTGAGAAGTCATCTGTCTGCGTATCCGAAGGCAGTATGTGGACTCTTAGCATCACATTATTCCATTCTGATGCTCACATACAGATATTGTCTAACCCACAGGGAGATTTAAATGGCTTGTTGGAAGTTCATTATGCTGTCTGGTATCACACACTCAAAATACAATAAATCTTCACTGTATCAAATGTTGTTTTAATGTTAAACAACTTGATTATGACAGCCTGATTATGCTTTGATGGATGAAACTGGCACTTGTCTGAAATAACTGTTGAAAAAAAACAGGGAACAACAGAGGGAACAACAGGGGTCTTGACAAAGGGATTTTGTTTTCAGTTTGGGTACGTTTGGAGCTAAAATTAGCTTTCAGAACAAGCTGTGGTGAAAGAGAAACATTGAGAGAGTGCAGTGTCATCATTAAAGGCTCGTTTCATCATGACTGTTGGAGACATTTCAATGGTGGCCTCTGGTTGGCGCTGTGGGTATCCATGATAGCCGACTAAGGGTAACTGACGCAGGTGTGGGTTAAAGGTGGTGCGTTTTCTTCTGAGAAATCTTTTTATTATTTGTCGTTATCGTCTTCAATCCATTCATTTTCAAAGAGCCTGGATTGAAGCAATGACCATACAGGTTTTATTGTTTTTTTAACAGGTTTTGAGATATCCGTCTCTGAGGTATCTGCCACCACTAATACAAAGGAAGTGAATGGAGTTGTGTTTGTGGTGCTCAAAGCAATGAACAATTTAGTTAGTCGAGGCAATCCACTGACCTCACACTTTTCATAGGGATTAAAACCATTTCCTCAGCAGAAAGGACACCTGTGGCCTTGTTTGTATTAGCACTTCAATTTGCAACGGAAGATAGCAACAGAGCTAAATGTTCTAATGGATCTACATTTTAAAAGTTCTTTATAAAGGGATGGAGCTCACGAGTTCTTTACCTTTCAGCTTTCCGAATCCACTTCAACAGAGACATTCATGCCACTATTCATGTTCTTCAGAGACGTGTGTGTCACAGCCTCACCAGGAGGTCGTAGTAGTGAAGTATGGGATTCACACTGGCACATTATGAGTTAATGGGCCCCTGAGCACAGACACTCAAAATGACTACTACTTAATACCCACCAGGCCACTGTGTCCGTTCAGTAATCCATCCATGGGTATCCATGTGGGCTAAGATCTGAAGTGCCCAGTTCAATCACCGGATCTATATTAATAGATACCATGGTATGATGTAGGGTTTTCTTTGTGGGTGAATCAACCCATTCATGTTGTAACACTTGAAACATCACAGAGATATAGAATTGACTTTTTCTTGCCAGATTATTTCATCTCATTATCCCTTCCTGATTGAAAATCTAAGCTGCAGTCTGATGACAAGCCTTTATAATTCAACACAGCGTTCAATACTTTAAAAGGTGACTAGTTTTTCTGGCTGACCGCGGTGAGTTTGACAGGTGCAGTAATTGAGTAATTTCCTGTGGAAGCCGCGCTATGATTGATTGATTTGGATCGGTACAATTGCCTGCTTGTAGATAATATCATAATTTCAGCTGCCTCACATTGCCATTGATTCACACGCTCATTGCTATGCAGACGGCTCCCTGAGTTTAGAAGTTTATAGCGAGGAAAAGTGTATGAAAGATGGTGTAAAAACTTTGCGGTGAAGGCTGCAGTGAAGCTACAAAGGAGTAATCCGTCTTGCCGTGCATGAAAAACACCATTAATTCTGGTCAAGTCAACATCTTATGAATGTTTTACTTCACAAAACTGGCAAGTCAACAGGGTTCTTTTTATTATGACCTTTGAGAGAACACCCTGAAATCGACTTAATGAAATATTCGTTAGCCGGGAGTGATTTGGTGGATTAAGGACTGTGGATGAGCCCCAGTAAATGTTTCTAAATTGAAAAGGATTTCCTAGGTTGAACTACGTGTCTCGTGCAGTTGATGGAAATTCTCAGACAAAGCAGGAAAAAGGTTATTTGAAAGAGGAGAGTGAAAGGCCGCCACGCTGCATCAACGGTAAACTCATCCTTCCTTTTCCACTGTGACACACTTTGCACCTCTCTTTCATCACCATCTTACTGCTATCCCTCAGAGATTTAACACAATGTCATTCCACATATGGTAAAACACATTAAAAAACCCACTTCTGGGCACAAGCGATGAAAGGAAAGCCAAAGATGAGAGCGAATGAATTGCTGAGGACAAAATGTCATTATCTGCCCATTTCACTCAGTCCCCATTGTGAATTCCACGTTCCTAATTCATCTTTGTGTCCTCGCTCAGATCTGCGGAGTAGATTTGGTTATTGGCGGGGGTCACCCGCCTCGGAGGCACTCCTTCCTCATTACAGTCCAGTCCGGTGAGGAATCCTACAGGCACTGGGGCTGCAGCACAGTCCCGCTGAGAAGCTTTGTTTAAACAGCGTCGCGCTGTATTACCCAACTTAATGGAGACTCCATCCCCGGCAGCTCGTGTTTTTACATGGGGCTAACTGCTCCTCAATGTCAGGCATAGGGCGGCAAGCCGAGCTGCGGGGAAGTGGGTCTCAGGAGAAAATGGGACCTGAATGTGGGTGAAAAGCAAGTCTCATTTTCTTTGCTGTTAGCTCAGTTAACTGATGTGTTGGAATGAGAAAGCCTAGTTTTGTGAGTCCAGGAGGAAGCCAGCAAACAGTGAGAGTGAAGGGGTAAATATAATTATGAAGGCAATGCTTTGCAGGATTTAAAGGTCTTCTAATGCTGATTTGTGTAAAAAATGGATCTAGGATCAGTCACAGAGGGATTTTAATGGGGAAGAGCCATCCATTATATAATTTGTTTCTTCTTTTATGATCATGACTTAAGCACGATACAATCATTCTGCTGGAATAGTAAAGGTAGAATGCCCCAAAGTGAGATGAAACCACGATGAGAAATGATTCGTTTGTAACATCAAACAGCATGAGATGTTTTTAAAGGTTGTTGTGTGTCAGTGGACTCACTGCCGGCACACAGGTCCACCAGGTGACCAGTAAAACTCCCAGATGTTCAGGCCACCCCTGCTGCTGTGACACCTTCAGTAACCGATGTAGCAGAAAGGCTCTTTTTGGTTCTGTGTGTGGGACCCGGCCTGTGACAGAAGGATTTACTGTATATTACCTGCTGGTTGCAGCTGAAACTTCACAGTTTCATTTCCTGTAAGCTTTGAATGTTGTTTTTCCAGCTTAAAATACATCTAGAAGTCTGAAACGCCACCTTAGTGGTTACGGTTTGCTAAGATTCAGGAACTCAAGCTTCTTGGTTCAGGTTTGGGAAAGATTGTGTTCATGATCGCCATTAAATAACGTTAAAATAAATTAACCTCTAAGTCTTTTGATCTGCAAATCATGAAAGTTGTGCCTACTGGCTTTGCTTGGATTCAGCCTGCTCTTACTCTTGTATAAGCAGCTATCTGAGTTTGTTGTGTGTTTGACCACTATTGATTTGTCTGCGTTTGAAGCCATCAGTCTGCCAGTGCACTCTGCATAATGTCTTCAGACACCCTCCCCCTTTCCACCAGCTACCTCACGCTTACTATGCAAGCTGCTATTCTGCCTCCATAAGCAAAAGGGAGAAAGCAGGGAGACCGAGGACGCAGCTTAATCTTTACATCTCTCCGAGCACGACAGGCACCACAACACACGCCGGTGATATAACACTCTGTGCTGACACTCCTCCGCAGATCTTCAAAGACAAAAAGAAGTTTGATCAACACTGAGTCACCTCGTAGTGATTGTTTTACCCACCTGCCTCTGGCTGCAGGTTGGGTTATTGGCCAGGAAATCGATGTCGATGTAGAAACGTTACGTATTTCATCGTTTTGTTTTTCTTCACGTTACTAAACAAGAGATATGCAGGAGCAGAGGTGAATCATAAAGCAGCTTGTGACATCTGTAAGCAATCTGTTCTCAGCATTGAGTGCAATTTGTTGCCCTCTGGGGGGTGTGTGTAAGGAGTTTAACACAACACGATTTACCAAGGCAATGTAAATCAAAAATACTGGAGTACAAGCATCAGCATCTTATTGTACTGTAGGTACAGCTGCACTGCACACACACTAATGCTAATTCTCATAAATGCCACTCTGAGAAGCTAAACACACAACTCAACAGCTGACAGAGTAGCATATAACCCAGAATAAACAGGATGGCAGATGAGGGGAACCAGATGTAATCGTGTATTTTCCTTTGTGATCTTCTCTGTCCGACACCAGGCTCAGACGACGACGGATTATGCGACTTATATCACAATTTGTAATTCCGTCAGTACACAGCATCAGTGTCAATGAAAGGAAACGCTATCTGGCAAAGCTGTCCATGGTGAAATATAAAGCAGGCCATCAGTGGATCCTCTCCCATCTGATATTGTCTTCAGGTGATGTTTAATGTCTGGAAAATACGCAGCTTTGACTCACACGGCTGCTTAGAGCCTGAAATGAACACTGCATCTTAGCCTGCCACATGCTAACGGGTACAGCTAACACACTGCAGCAACGGGCAGTTTTTCAGTTTCAAAGAGAAAGTGATGATTTGATGGGCAGATCAAATTCACACTTATGATGAATAACAAGGACGTACTCTACATATTAATGAGCAGTGTAACCACAGCGGAGCAATGATCTGAGGAGACTTTGTGTCTCCTCAGAAGGCATTCGTGTGTGCCATCTGAATCAGAACTCATTTTTAGAATAACATTAACAAGTGTGTGTGTCACAGTGAGTGTGTGTGTGTCACAGTGAGTGTGTCCGGGCTCCACAGGTCAAGTGTGTATGTCATTTACTTGATCATCTTCCATCATTTTGCTTTTCAAGCTGGTAATAGCAGCCTGAATAATTGGCATAAGTGTCAATCAGGTCATTTCTTTCCTCATCAGGGCTCTGCAAATGAAACCAAACAAACCCAACCTCATTTACCTCCAAGCAGACACTGCATTGGCTAACAAGAAGAAAAAATGTGGACGTATTTCACCGGCTGCACTGGCAGTCTGAAAGGGAATTGCTTTTGTGCCAATACAGCCAGGGGACAAATTAAAGAACATACCTGAATAAATGGACGAAGGAACATAAATGCAAGATGCTTCCATGCGGGTTACGAGGGATCACTCCATGATGGGAATCATTTGCTGCGGCATTCATTTTCACCAGATTTCAACCCATTTAACACTTAAGGGAGATTTAAGACCAGCACGTTAGCAAGCAAACAGACTCCATGTGTCAGTTTGTAGAAGGTACGGTTGAGACAATAGATACAATCCAGGTGTGTTTTTTTTGGCCAACAGTATATTGGACTTGTGTTGCTTCAACACTCTGGTCTCATTGAAATGAATGATGGGGAATGTCTTTCTTATACACACCGTTTACATACACTTTCATGGAAATGCAACACTAAATTACCCAAACACCCCTCTAACAATGACAACATTTGTAAACGAAATGTGTGGAAATGCTTACTTGACTATCTTTGTATCGAACCGGCTGTTAGGGAAATGCATTTGCACAGAAATAGATTTATTGACAACAAAACCCTTCACAGAAGTGCTCAATGGATTCACTTAATGAATTACAACCAGGTTTAATAATCAATTAATGGGTGAGTCGATAAAATAAATATTCATTGGTTTCAGCTCCTTAAATGTGAGGATTTGATGCTTTGTTTTTGTTTAATATGTCTAATATGAATGTGATGGGGTTTAGATAGCTGCTCGGACAATAATGTGAACACACTGCAGCTAAAGAATACACATGGAGCTTTCTGGGCCACCGTATGACTAAAAGTGGTCAAAAGAAACACACCTGCATGATCAAACACCATCAGTGAACCTGGAAAAGTGCGCTTGCTAAGAATTAGTGGAATAAAAGACAGCTGATGTTTAATCATCAGAGAGAAGCAGCACATATAAAAACATCAAGGAACTGGGTACGGAGGAGGAAAGTTAGCTTTTAGCTACATCTCTGTATAATGCAATTTCAAGTATTGAAATTGATGTTTATTCTACGTGGTCCCTGTCAAATAGAAAAGAAGAGCAGCAGAACCAGGCAAAAGGCAGACTGGATTTAAATAAGGCTGCAGTGCAGGAACAGAGACCTCAGACAGACGGTTTTGACTGAGCATATCTTAAGTGATCAGCACAGATCAAAAGGAGGAGTGTGAAACGAAAGCTCTCCTCCTGTCAGTAAGTCGGAGGCCAGCGGTGTTTACAGCGGCTGGGTGATTGACAGCCAGCCACAGATTCACATTGACCTATGGAATTGAAGGATTTAAAAGGAGGTGAGGAAAGCGGCTGCACCCATCATCACAGGGTTCCTGTCAGCCATAAGGAATACTTTTCAATTTCCAACAGTGTGTTTTTCTCTCTTTGCGTGGCTCTTTAAGAACCCCCCCCCCCCCCAACCTTCGACTCTATTCATCCCACCGCTCTCTCTCTCTTGCTTTCCCTCCACTCGACTGCTTTCATCTCCTCGCTTGGTCTAACTCGAAACCCGACTTCTCTCCTCATATACCCTCTCTTCAACCCTTCCCATCTCGCCTGTCCTCTCATTTTCTTTCATATCCCCTCTCCTCCCCTCTTCTCTTCACCTTCTCTGCTGTCATTTCTTCTCTTTTGTACGCACTGAGCCTCCCACTATCACCATCATCTTTTATGCCCTTACCTTTTTGTGCCTTTGCTTGTATTTCCTTTCCTATTTCGTCCTTCATCTCATTTTATCAGTTTCTCTCCTGTCATCTAACCTCTTCCTCTCACCCTCCTTTCATCCGCATTTTCATCCCCTACTTCATCCCATTCCCTTCCTCCTCCCCTCCCTCCCTGCTGTCACTCAGTGGAGGGTAAATAAAGGGGAGGTTACGAGGACCATCCTGCCTGAACCCCATCCATCACACAGCCACTTAATGCACACAGCTGTCACTGTGTGCACGTGTGTGTGTGTGTGTGTGTGTGTGTGTGTGTCTAGTGCATGTATGTGTGGATTTTCCAAATATCACATTAGAAATTGACAGATGGTAACCACACATGTAAATACTGTCCTCACAGCAGCCCCACATGTTCTCCTCTGGTGAAATGGTTGGATTTGTTTCTGTGAGCAGATGACAGACTGTGTGCAGGCCTGCTGAGCATCTCCAGCCCTCCTCCAGTCTCCTGACGGCGAGCAGTAAAACCACGCAGGGTTTTTGTTTGTTTTTTTGCAACAAACCTCCGTTGAGTTCATCCTCCATCATCTGAGCCGGTGAGACAGGAAGCAGCAAGACGAAGAGACACCAGGACATGAGCTCTGGAGGAGAGGTTTGTTTGAAACGAGGGGGGGGGTCCAGCATGAGTCAAAGGACTGGAACCCACAAGTACAGCAGAAGTGTTATATTGGTGAAGTGGAAGTATGTATAATTCCACTGCCATGGGATTTTGGAGTAGAAATAAAAGCTTCTTCCCTTACTTTCATTTCATTGGTTCCTTTCCTCTAATTGTGTTCAATTTCCTTCTGTTTTCATGTCACTTTCTTGTAAAGGTGGGGTAGGGAGCATTTCTTGGCATCATTGGGCAACAATTCCATAATAACCAGCCTCCTTTTAGCCGTTTTCAAAAATCTAGACCAATTTAATTAAGTTGGGAATAAAAATATTTGTTCCTTTTTCACAGTGGGTTTCCATGAGATGCCTTGGTTACTGAAAATGCTGGGTTTTAAAAAAAAAAAAATTTCAGTCTGGAGTTAAGAGCAGCAGGGAGTCTTTCAGTGGATGTAGGAAATGTTTGCACAGTAAAGTCTGCCTCAGAAACAATTCCTGTACCCACAACATCCAGCAAGATCCTTCTTTCACATTCTTTTAAAAATGTGTCGAGCCAAATGGATCTAAAGTGGTTTCCTTTTCATTTGTGGATACCTCCACACTAAACTACAAAGAAGAAAAGATTGGGACGGTACCAAAGAGGAAATAGTTCAGCAGCATACCAGCGCAGGAGGTAATATTTAACTTTGAGAAATGTCTCCTGCAACTGTTGTCTCCACTGGGGCCCAATCTGTTCCGTTAGAGGCTGGAGGCCCGTCACACAGCCTTTGGTGTTTACTGCTGGCTGTCTGAAACCATCTCCTGCACTCTGTAGGCACTGATCCCACCACTGAGGCCGCCTCTCATCAGACCGGCCCCCACACCACACCACATCTGAAATGTCAGAGCCTTATTTTCACCTCCAGTGCAGAGGGCTGGCTTGGGTGCACTCAAAGCAAGATGGCAATGTACTATTGGATATCCATTTTCTTCCCATAAACCTGCTTGTGGCTAATCGTGTGTGGCCCTCCCGGTGGTGTCTGCACCTCTTAATTGATTTTCGATTGTCACTAGAAGAAGAGCTTGCTACCTGCTAGACATATACAAAGACCCTGCCAATTAGCCTCCTCCATTGATTCAGAGAGAGGCTTAGCTCGAGTGTTCAGTAAAAAAAGAAACCCAACAAGTTTAAGGGGATTTTTTGCAACACTGCTTTTTGGACTTTTACAACTGATTTGTGATGACCAAATTCTATAATTGGTGCTTGGTTCTTGTCTCAGTCAGATGTAAAAAAAAATAAAATAAAGATTTGTTAATCAGCTCACAAGCCGCCTCTAAAAGCTGCAGCCACATGTTTGATTGCTGGAAACCAAAGTCCATCAAACGAGAGTGAGGAGTGGAAAGAACAGGATTAAATCAAATTCTGGTGATAAGAAGATGTGGCAAAAGGCTCTGACGGGGGGTTGAGGGCCTCGGAAAACAGAGCATCAGATGTGGAGATGTACGATAAGCTTTGATGACTAGATCTGATGCTTGCACATTCAAGATCAAGAGCTGCCCTCTATGCTTTGTTAACGGCAAAACGCACCACAATAATCCTAACTCAACACCGCAACATTTATTCCATTTAAAATCAAGCTCCATTTTTATTTTAAAGCCCAAACTTCTGACTTCCCTCTGGGGCTAATGAGCCATGCAGATAGTGGGTTTTATTTGTCCAGGTTCTGAGATACCTGCCTCACAAACAAACAGATGGATTCAGTTTCATTGATGGTGCTCCTAGCATTGAAAGATTGCAATTAAAAAATAAAGTTGTGTCTTCTCTGGATAATAACTGGACAAATTTCAGAAAGAAACCACTCGTTTCAACATTTCATCATTGGAAAATCAAACCAAAATGCTTCTGGACCCAGTTGGAGGGACCTGTAATGATGTAAAATGTAAACACCACAGCCTGCAGAGTAACCTACTTTCAAGCATCAAACAGGATTTTGTTTTTAGAAGATGAGAACATCCATTTACGGTACTCCCATTGTGCTGGAGTGGAGGCAATTACAGTATTTCATTGGAGCATAAACCCAAAACCACAAACTGCATGCAAAGACACAACTCAAGGTGAGAAATTGGGGCGCAGCGGCCCTTTAACTGAACTGCATGCATTTGTAAAATGTCACGAAAACAGTTCTAATTTTAATTACTTTGAATTATGCACGAGCTTTAATTTGCTAGAAATGAACCTAATTATTGGATGTGTAACAATGACTAATAGAATTATAAGCGTTACCCATCCCGATTCTTTCCACGCATACAGACGAGAGGGCAGTAAAACATTTTAATCCTAAACGAACAACAAAGTCTTCTAGGATCCCTGGGACAACTCTTATCAAATGGACTGTGGCTATAGTGTGTGTGTGTGTGTGTGTGTGTGTGTGTGTGTGAGAGCCAGAGTGATTTCACTTTTACACCATTAGCTCCATAAAAGCATCCTTGAGTCAGTCTCAGTGAGCACTCAGCTGTTCCTCTCCCTGTCCTCCCCCTCCATTGCTGTTGTAAAGGCCTGGGTGGGACCGGACGCAGGAGAAGTCCTACGTCTCCAAACCCTGCAGAGATGCCCCATTACCTCTCGCCAACGGGGGGGGACCAGCAGCAGGATTATGAGCACACAGAGGGACTAAATGTACCCAGTTGGGGGCCATGAGGGAAGAGCGAGCTGGCAGTGAGAAGACAGCAGGGCTGCATGGCTGTACCACCAACTACAGCAGGTCAGGGATTCAACAATAATCTTCACTCAATGTCCACTTACCAATTTGCTCCAGAGCTTTCATTAGCAGATGCTCTACTTTAGTTGTTGTAGGCCACTACGGACAAGAGGCCCTAAAAGTGCAAAGAATAATGGAAGCCTTAAACCAGCCAACTACATAAACCCATTGTGCTAATGAAGGCCCTGTAGAATGGTCAAAAGTTCTGGGACAAACAAGTAATTGGACCTCGAGGACAAAAAAACAACTGCTCTTCCCGAGCTGATAAGAAGTGGACTGGTTTACATGCTGCTATCAAAAGATGAAAACTAACACCATATTTGATTTACTGGTGCCAGAATCTTCTGGACTATTTAAATGTAACCACTTTAATGGCAACAACATAAATTAAAACAAATTATTCAATATTTTCCTGCCTGAATTTTGATCCTGGCGTTTCAGAAATAGTTTTAAAATGGTATTTAGATGAGAAATGATTGTAAAATTGAAACCTTGTTTAAAAGCCCATTTTTGGTCAAAAGCATTCACCTTGTGAAACATGGAGTTGCTTTAATTGTATAGTCATAGAAAACAGGATGTATTAGTCTCCAAGGTTACTGCTGACAGCCACTCATCAAAATGTGCCTACAAAACAAGACATCGTCATTTTGGTACTTTTTTTTTTTTTTTTTTTTTGCAAGGCTTGCACTTGAGGCATCAGTGTTTCTAATACTGGCTGCCGTCCTGGAAGATGGAAAGCAAAACGAAGGACGCAGGGTATAAAATCACATTAACTGGCAGCCCTGCTTCCCCAACACTTACAGCATCAGCCCTCCTCGATACACTCATCTGAACAGTCAGCCCCACTTCTCCTATACGGCCGCCCGCAGTAGGCAAACACTCACAAATGTGACAGTATTATTTATTTAAGAAAAGCACATGCAGACAGCCGGAGGCCCCGTCTGTAAATCAATCCTATCTCACCCCTGCCCATCTCCATCACGAGGGCCCCGTCACATCTTCAGACTACAATGAACACAGGTAAGCAATCACAAAGTAGCTCAATGCCATAAGTAACAACACTTATTCATAGAAATGTCTCCCCCTTGAACAGCCACCGTTTTGATATCTTTGTCCATAAGAAGGTGATAAAAGCGCAGAAGAGACAAAGACATTTAGTTTGTTTTCTGTGGCTTTGGATCTTTCAGTTAGATGTATGTGACAGTTTGATACCCAAATTAAAAGGGTCAGTGAAGCGACTGCATTACCTGCAGGTGTCTCAGTGTAAAATACACGGCTATGCTGCAAGACTTTTAGCGTTTCCACCCGTTGAAAACATCCTTGTATATCACATCCCTGCTCATATTGTAATTTTTTTTCAGTTTCTGGTCTTTTGACAGATATTAAATAGACTTTAACACAGCAGGGGAACATTTGATCATTTCCTTGTGTCTTTGTCTCTGCAGTTCAGTTGGATTATAAAATCAAACAACTAATGAGCGCTCCAGTGAAATAAGTCACCCGTGAGCTGCCATTAATTACAATGAAATACTGGAAGAACAGGTTCAGCCAGACATGTTTGAGCTGTAGAAAGAAGCACAACAGTGAGTGAAGCTGATGACAGATTGCATACATTTTAACCCTGACTGCAAGAGTTAACATTAAGACATGGCTGAGGAACAGCAAGCCAAAGGGAAAGTGGTGCAGAACTTAAGAGTTATACCCTGACCTTTACCAAATTTAAAGCTAATTGAGAGAGTTCAGGAAGGATAAGCAATGTTCCAAAAGGTCAGCCGCAGCCGCACAGGCCTGAGAATGTGATTACATTTGCTTTGCCAACCTTGGGAGCAAATGTTCGAAGATGCTGGAGTACAGTTTTTGACCTCCACTGCGAGACGTTTCAGGGCAGAGAAATGGGCCATTAACAGGTGAGAAATAGTGGTGAGGGCTCAGAGCCCTGCTAGCACAACTGTACCGGAGCTGCGTGGAGCCTTACACTGATATTACTACTTTTCCCAGTGAGGGAGAAGAATCTTTTCCATTCCAATTTCTACAAAGTTATTTTGGCTGCCAGACCCCTGTCAAATGATAAAATATTAAAAGACTGCACTTGTTTCACTGATCATTTCTAATAAGCAATATATTAAACCAACCGACTTGTAGATGAGGAAGAGTTATATAATTCTCATTGTAATGGATTAGTGCTCTAAGGGAGTAAATTATTTTTTGACAGATGTGCATCTAACACACGACTTAAATTCCAATGCACAAACTGTTCAATTTCCAATGCAATTTTTTATCACCACTCTGCTGTCCAAGATGACTGAATACAATAAGAACGCTCCATCAACATTATTTCTCTGCATCGTTAAAGTGGGCTTCATTTGCAGTGAAAACCTTCCTTTCTCTTTTACGTCCCAGCTATGAAACCCTGCCGTCTGCAGAACAAGGTAACTAGGGTTGGGAATTCTCTGCATGCCCACAGGACGATCGTGAATAGTGTTTAACTGCTCCAGCTGTTGTACGGCGGTTAGTAAAGCAAGTGCGCCGTGGAGAACTGCTGAAAGAGATGGCCGAGATAGAAACGGAGCAGCAAACCGCCAAGTAGTTGGTGCCAGAGGGAAGGACAAACAGGCACTAATATGCACAGACATGCTAGGAAAGCCTTAGTGTTTGCTTTGGGAAGCAGATGCCTTCCTTCACTGCACACACCACAAGACCACATTACCTCACTGTGTTACATTGCATCTATGTCTTTAATCCCTAAGTCTTTTCCTTAACCCCAGTCTTCACAATATGCCAACTTTAATCTTCACAAACTACATGCATATAGCTGAATAACCAAACTGTGCGGATGCACCTTAAGACTTCTGATGTGTCTCTTGGTGGGGATTATGAAAATGTGTTCCATTAAGAAGGTATTAAGACTTAAGAGTGCTGTGTTTGCCCTAATTGAAAGGTCTTAAGGTTAAAACGGCTGTGATGGCTGCTGGTTTCTCGCCTCTCGTCCCTTCGCCCAAATCTGGATTGGATTGTTCAATGTCGGGAAGAATCACCACACTCCCCCTTCTATAACTTGTGTTTTTAAACCAGCAAAGTCAACATGTCCAAGCATAAAAGTTTGCGGTCAGGGTTTGGAGTTCTCATTTGTTGCCTTTGAGTAATGCCTTCAGCTACTGCTTCAGCTGAAATACATGTGTCTTGATACATTTGAGTGTGTACCAGTTCACCACCTAGATTTCCAAGACACTATATGCATGTTTTTATGAGCAGCAAGCATCTTGTCCTAAGACTACGAGAATGCTGGTACTGGACGATTGTGCAAATCCCTCGATTACGTTCAGTGATACATTTTGTATGCCATAGTTTTATGAAATATCTGCACAAATATCCAATCTTGCCCCTCACAGCCTGACTTTCAGCTTTGCTTCTTACGCTGCTTTTGCACTGAACATTGCCACTGGACATAAGTGGGCAGATTTGTCCACTTTGGACGCAGTTCCTCAGGATACTTGCCTGGAACATCAAATATGCAAGCGTGCATACTTTGCAAGCAGCAGAGGATAAGAAGTGCATTGCTTACAGGCTTACTAACATTAAGCAGCTAACAGAACTGCAGGTAAGTTCCTTTCAATCCATTTGTTTTTATGAGCATTTTTCAAAATCCACATAAACTGAATGGAAATGCAGGAAAAATCGACAAACAAACAAACTTGGCTTATAAAAGCGAAAATGCAAGTGCAATGGAAACAGTCTTAATGAATAAATCATCACATACTGTAGTGTTACATTACCCCGGGAATTTAGAGATGCACATTTTAACTTCTCCTTTCCTCTCCGTAGTGAAATTGGCACTGTAGCCTCAGAACCTGCAGAAAAACCAGGCCAGTGTGCGTCTCTACGGTTCATGCAGCTGCTAAGAGCCGACTGAAAGCAATGTTTTGCTTTGTGTTTAAGTTCCAGTTTAAAGTGTGTTAAACCTTACATTACTTGAGAATATTAAAATCTACAGAACTCAACTCTTTACTCCAACCTTCACCTCTCATTAGCCCAAGAAATTCCCTTCAGCTTCATCCTTAAAGTACAGTTAACCTTGATGCTCCTAGAAGTGAGTACCAGCAAAATGTCCTGTTGGAATTTTCCTAATTGCTCGATCCATACGCTGACATTTGGTCCTCATAAGCATGGGAATTACCACAGACACTCCTACACAGAGCCACCTGCAGGCTTTATCAAAAGCACCTCACCTCAGCAGAAAAAAACAATATCTGGGAAATAATTGGCCTGACAAGCAGATATACAACAAGATGGAGAAGGTGGACAGAACCGGTGAACTGCCATCAATCAATCAGTGAAAAAGCGTCGTCTGTATGTGAAGGCCAGAGAAGTCTTGTCAGAATGAGAAAATAAAACTATTGCCCATGGCAAGGTGGCCCAATGTTATCTTAAATATGTAATATTACTTCAGGATCAAGCACACTGTGTAGTCAGAGTGTATGCAGGAACATCAGTATTCTGTGGGAAACCTCCATGAATCAAAGTGCTGCAGACGGTTTAGAGGCTTACCTGGAACAAAGCTCCCCTGCACCACCTCCTTGTACGCCCACCATCCTTCGTGAATCTTGGGTGGATTCGGCTGCGCTGTGAGGTGAAGAGAAGAAACACATGAGCAGAGACATCAATCACTTCGATCTGAAGTTCGGACAAGAAAGCAAAAAAACACGGTCCCTGCCGTGTTCAGACGCTCCCCCAACTCAAATGCTGTGTTTCTTTTTACCGCCCTCATCATTTCCAGATGCCCCGCTAACCTTCTCAGCAAGAGGCCTCGGCAAATAGACTCCCCTGAAACGGTCTGTGAGCAAACAGGCCTCCAATTCCACTTCTCATTTCAGTCCATGTGCACACACACACACACACACACACACACGCACAAACTCCCCCGTGATGCGATGACTCCCTAGGCATTAGTATGGAAATGCATTCTGTCATGTTGTTTGATCTGTGGAAGAAAGCCCCAGATTAGAGCAGGGTGGTACAGTATAATTGAGGTGACTAAGTAAGGTGACTAAGGTCTCAGAAAAGAGAAAGAGTTGTGACCAAGAATTACCCAGCATGCCTTTGGGATATTGCTTCTTACACCTCAACTTTTTTTCCTTTCCTGTTCATTCACAGAAAACACACAAAGCGGGGCTTAATCGGCGGTCTCAAGGTTGCCCTGCTCGCTTGTGTTTAATGGACGTCGAGGTGGCTGAACACCCCCCCTCCACTCTTCTATCCCCTCCAAACAGCCTTGCTGCAGCACTGGAGAGCAGGTTTAATTTCAGAGGGGTGGACCGGCTGGACATGGCCCAGAAAAGGCCATTTTCTCAGAGGGCAATCTCCACTGCCATGATCTGAAAGGGGGGGAAACAGCAGTTGGTGGGGAAAAAACTGATTGTTTGTCGACCTGTTTCTCAAAATGATAAATAGTTTCTCCCTTTTTGACGACAAATTAACTTGAAGTAAGCACCACCTCTGATTGGAGTGCGCCCAAATCAGTGCATTGGCCAACCAAGCAGCAGCGAGTCACTTCCCAAACCACGAGAGGGAAGCTGGCCCCCTGCCCAGCACTGCTGGACCCTGACAAAACCCCCACAAACTGCAATACAAGATACTTTTTACTTTTATATAGTCAGTCTTACACAGTGGAAGACTGAAAATCACTTCCTTTTCTAACAGTTTCCTCTTTTCAAATGAAAGAACAGAAAATGATGTTGAAATTGCTGTGTGTAACACCATGGCACTAACATCCATTGTGAGGCTTTGGTGTAGTTATTATAAAGAAAAGATGGGAGCTTCTACTTTTCTAATAAAGAATATTAGTAGAGATGTTTCCTATAAACCTCTTCTTTCTGCACAAACACCATGTTTCACACCTGTACTCTGGAAGGAGTGTCTTCTGTAAAGCTCTGGATATTTTGAACTAAATCCAACATGGAGGAATACGCTGTGAAATTCAGTGTTACGGCTCAGTCACAGCAACATTTCTGGATCAGAATCAATTCATTTTAATGGATTTGCTTGCTCACTGGTCAGTGATCCATTACCTATTATTTAAAAAGTTTAATTACTCAACAGCCTTTCAAACAACTTCGAAGCCGGACGGAAACATCCTACATCTATAGTGTAGAATGGAAAACGAATGACTGCTGTTTAACAAGCAGCCAGTCGACAGTTTGGAGGGAATTACTTCAGATGAACAGCCAGCTTAGCGTCTGTATACAGAACTCCAGAAGAACTCCAAAGCTTTAACAGCAGAATCTGTGGTGGAGCTTGCTGACCAGACCAGCAGTCACTTAAATCTGCTAACTTCCTCCTTTCTTTCTGTATTTTGAGGAGCTTGTTACCACTGAGGCTTGCTGTGGGAGACCTTATATTCTGTTTCAGTTGCTTTTGTTAAAAGTGTCGGCTGTATCCTGACCCAGTTTATTTTTTTGGAGCTTGTTTCCAAAGCTGGCCCTATGTGCGCTTGTTAGCAGACCACGGTTCATAGAGAATTAAACAGCTGGAGGTAGCAGTGCAGATTAGTGCTTCATTCATTACATAACACCAGAGAAAAGTACACATAATTGCAACACATGCAAAATCTTTTAACAAGCCGACCCCCGAAATGTTGAAGCTACGAACACATCCCATCACTTTATTGTAATAATTACTGGACTACAAATTGTCATGAAGAAAATAAGCCACAACCAATGATAGCCTCAGACTCACCAAGCTTCAGACACACACATTGTCATGAGCTTCTTCTGTAAACTGAGCAGTGTACAGTTAGCTACATTTACATATTGCTAACCTTTCAGCTGAATAGCAAATATACTGTGATGACAGTGTCGACCGGAGAGCGTTTTCATCATGTTTCGACATAAAAGCTCAGCAGAAAGAAAAATAATGAGCAGTCAGAGAGCAGTGCAGTGTTATTTGGGTGTTTGTATGTAGGGGTGGCGGTGTGTGTAAGTGAGAGCCCTTGGGATTCTAGCTACTGTAAGTAATAACATAAAGGAGATTTGGAGGCCTGTGGACATGATCCTCTTACAAGCTACTGACAATACAGATACAGTTCTCTTCCACTCTGCAGTAGAGCCTATAATAAGACCGCTGCGGCCAGCGAAAAAATAAAAATAAAACACCTTTCTGGATTGATATGCCCACTCTCTCCGTTATTTCAGTCTAATTAAAGGGAATGTGAAACTATTTTATCGCCATCACTTTTAGACAAATTGCTGCTGAGATACTACAATGATAAATTGTGTGAGGTAAATTTAACCTTTCATGACACTGTGCTGTGGCAGCAGCACTAATTACTAAAAAAATTGAGGAATATGAAATTGAAAAGTGTGAAAATACATTAATTATCTATGTATTCAACACACAGTATGGGCAATGAAAGAACAGGATGTCTGTAGATGTAGGGCTAAACATATGGACTCTGCAGTGTTGCAGCAAATTAAACACTTTTTAAGGCTATTAAGAATGTATCAAGTATATTTGTATTTCATTGTCATTTTATTTATTTTGATTTCACAAATTCATGTTTTTTGCAACGTTTCTTTTTTTAGACGATTCTTAATTTGTGTGTAGCTTCACTGTATGAGCTTGTGGCTTCCTGACTTCTCCTGTAACATCTGTTTAAACCATTTCTTCCTGTGCTGTTGTTCTAAATGAAGTAAAAAAAATAATTGAAGGAAAAGACAAAGTTGATTTAGAAAATGTGTTGATAATTTCCTTAATTTACTTCTAAATGACCAATTAATAATTAAACATTAATATGCAATCACCTACATTTTAAACACTTATAAATGTTACCTGCCATCATTTATATGCATCTACGGTGTATGCTCCATGTTGCAACATGTTTGATTTAATATTTACATGGTCCATAAGGCTTTACTTACTTTAAAGACAGGCCTAAAAAGTCCAACCCACAGTACTCTAGTTATTGTTGTGGCACACTCCAGACTCCATATATTCATGCAAACTTCTGTCATTGCTAGATAGGAAGTGGTAGCAACTGGTAGCTGATAGATGAGACGTAATCACTTCCTGTGGCTCATCAGAAGAGAGCGAGAGCGAAAGATGCAGCATACGAAGCACTGCCCCCATTTCTCACAATGTCTGGCTCTGGCCCCAAAACACACTTCCTGACATCAGCAGAAAGAAAATGCCTCCAATCTATAAAAGGGAAATGCAGAAGAGATGCTGCAGGAGGTGGGATACAGGAGGAGGGGGTTGATGGATCGCCATTTTCCATTTTATTGGGTCCCAGAGCTGTTTAGATGGACAGTATACGGACAGTTCAATAAAGGTATGATGTTTAAACTATCAACTAAGAAGTGTGAGGTAGAAGAGGAGTGGGTGCTGCATACTGATAAGGGAGCCTATTTAAATGTGTTTGTATGAACATATCTGTGCTGTTGGGTCGTAACATGTCATCTAATCCACCCACAATGTGCCTCTGCATCCTACATTTTTAGTTAGGAATTATATTTCATGTGAACTTCTTCAAAAAGAGCATTTTAAAAAATGTTTAAAAAAAAGATGCTGATCCCTATTGCAATCCATCAGCAGTAAAATTCACATGGGGGTCATTTTGGTTGAAGAATGACACTTGACCAAGTGTACTTGGAGAAGTCCGGTTACTCTTACATGCACTGAAATAACCTGGCAACCTACTCCCAATACTGGCACAAATAGGTTTTATTATCATCATATCATTAAAGTGATATGTTGTTCACGTTGTTTTTGCTTTAACTTTTCACGATGAAGTGCCATAAAACGACACCATCTGTGTTTTGGTTGGTTTCCTATGAGCCTCGCTTTCACTATGAAATTCTGTTTGCCATCGGGTCCAATCTCCTGGGAAAATGAAGGCTCGATTTGTGGCACAAAGGAAGTGTGTCAACTGTTGCGCAACCAAAAACAGGAAGAAGATAGCGCTCTTGTTTTCCCCGCTAGCTGTCGGTGGCTATCCCCAGGGTTAGCAGAAACGGCGCACGGTGAGAAAAGCAGAGACGCTGAGGAAACTCTACCCGGCAGAAGAAAGAGCCTCGCTGACAGGAGGCAGCGAAGGCGAAGAGGGAGAGTGATTATAAAGTCTGTTTCCACTTTAAAAACTAGTTTTACAAATTACAATGAGTCATTTATAGTGTTGTCAAATGCATTTTCACAAAGAAACACCAACATGTTTGAACAAATAAATAAACCCCACTTGAGTAAATGTCAGTATACTACAAATATATTTACTACTTAAGTGCATTAAACAAACACTTTTGAAAAGCATCAATCTAGGCTAGAACTGAGTTTTCCCACCAGCACTTAAACACAACAAGCAAACGTTATTAGATTAATTAATTGAATATATGCAGAATACTTATGTTTATTCAAGTTGGGCTGTATTTATTTGTTAAATTATTTTACATTTGTTCAAATTTGTTGGCATTTGTTTGTGGAAAATTAATTTGGGGATATGATAAATTACTTGTCATACAGATTTGTAAATATGGCAGTCAGTATGATACGTGGCGGCGCTGTGAGACCACAGGATATTGTGACAGAGCTTGTTAATTTAGTACCAATGTCAGTTTTATCAGAGGATTTTATTGGTTGATGCATCCCAGCCCTTGGAGTGGTGGCATCCCGCTGTTCTGGTGCAGGAAACCACGTCTCCGCCGTGCACATGTCCTTCTGAAAGCCCCGTGATAAACCAGTTGTGCATGTGCAAGGCCAGGAAATCTGCAGCAGAAATGTAACGTGCTCACAGAGTGCATGACATCAGTCTATAATGTGCCAGGTCATTGATTATGATCATTAAATGTGAGGCTACTGAACAATGGCCAAGTAACAGTCACACAAAAGAAAATCTATTATCTCCCTACTAAACTTAAACCCCGTGTTAAACCTGGTGTTATCGTCTGCGGCCACAGCACACTGCAGGTTTGGACTGTCATTGGTCACCGACTCTAAATATAGAAGCTCAGACCGGCCGGGCTCAGCATCGACAGTCTGCACTTCTTGTCAATTCTTTCCAAACGTCATATTTCAAGACTGTCACTGGGCCCAATGTAAGCGCGTACTGTGTGTTTCTATGAGCCTGTCACAATGTCAGCCCTCACATACACTTATGTGGCTGTCTCTACTGCCAGCAGTTTGTCAGCTTACACCAATTAAAAATGGTAGAGAAGGAATTAAACAGTAACAAGATAACGTCAGTCGAAAGAAAGTCTGGGAATGAGCTGAAACTGGTCGGATTCCCTCATTGACAGCACTTAGTGTCAGTCAGGTGGAAAGTGCATTACTCAGGTATCATTCTTAACTATCTCAATATCGTAAATGCTTTCTACTTTCATTCCATCTCAATTTCTTACAAATTGTATTAAGTCTGTCTTTATTTACTGGTGTAAGTACAACAGAACAGTTTTCAGACTCCTTCCTTTGTTCTTCCTTCTCTTGTTAAACTGATCTGAAACCATGAAAACTCTACAAACTCCAGATATAAGTTTTCACAGGTTCTTCTACTTTGGAAACTATGGGTTACATTTTACTCCCTGTACTTTTACTGAAGCAGCACTTTTTTCATTCTGACACTTTCACTACTTCTTTTTCTGCTGACACTCAAGTTTTTAAGCCTGGCCGCTGCCTCTAGACTAATACCTACTTAAATGATTCAAATAACCAGCAAAACCAATGTGAAGCACGTGTACCACTGAGACAAACCCAGAACCAGTGGAGACATCCTCCATTCACCCGGCTCCAAAGAAAACGCTGCTTTTCTGTAGCGTTGTTTTGAAGAGAGGGCTCCTCTAAAGCCGTATGACAGATCGGGTTGGCCACAGCCTCATACTGACCCGAATCCTATTTAGCACAGAAGCGGCCTATTTCATCCTCATACTTGGAGTCTGGCAGCCAGCCCCTGCCAACCTCCCATAAAGCCAAAAGAGAGAGACTCTGTAAATAAACAGTTCATTTTCATATGATATCCGAACTCTCCCGTTAATATTCATTGAAGGGCACAAGCAATCCTGAAGCCCGGCCATGCAGAAAGAGAGAGGGAGGGAAGGATGGTGGGGAGTGACAGGCAGCAGGACAGGTACAGAACAGGCTCAGATCGAGAGAGAGAAGGGGGAAGAAGGAGAGAAGAAGACAGACAGACAGACAGACAGACAGAAAGACAGACAGACAACAGAGTGGCGACGTGAATCCATAAAGGAAACTTGACCTTGCCACCAGCTGTGCTTACTGACTTATGAGACAATTATCTCTCACCAAGCTCCTATTGGTGCCTCTCTTTAATAGCCCCTGCTGCAGAGTGTGTGTGTGTGTGTGTGTGTGTGTGTGTGTGTGTGTGTGCGCGCGTGTGTGTATGTGCGTGCACATGTGCCACGCATATTTGGCCATGTGTCACAAAGTGAAAGATCTGGGCCCTGAAGAGCGAATCAAACCAAACCAATTGGTTTCCAATCCAATATGCAGCAGGCAATAGTCTGTGCCAGTACTACTCTGTCTTCATGTGCTGGCTCCGGAGGCACCAGTCACTCCATCAACCCCCAAAACTGCACCGCAAGAAATCATTGTCATACATAATACCTAAATAAATAATAAAATAGTTTATTTGGATTGTTAGTCTATAATTCTCAGCGTCCAACAGCTATTAATACAAACGCAGCTACAGTGAACAGCTTGCTGAAGGTAGTAGAAATCCACTCGAGTTACAGCTTCTGGTACTCTGAGCTAGTTAGTAAGCTAGCTATTTGGCTGCTGCCTCAGTTGGTTGAGTAGAAGAACTGAGACACCAGGATTGTAACCCTAACCCTAAAATCTACTACTTCTTTGTGTTAGCTGCTAACTGCTGCTAGCCGCTTTTTAAATGCTCCTGCTGGTGGGTTCACTTAATGTCAGAACAATGTTTTTGTAGGTTTTTGCAGATGAGGTAAAATATTGGAACGTTCCCACGTTGAACAGGCTGGATGAAAAAAGAGGCTAATGCTTCCCGTCCTGCTGGTTTCCAGCTGCAGGGATCAAACCTTTGGAGGCGTTTTTGGGACTAAGATCTGGGTGTTTGTGGCTCATCCATTTAATCAACTATAAAACAGCTGCTGCAAAGTGAAGGCATCATCCATTGATTTGTATTGGTGTTCTCATGGAAACATACTCCAAGATCCATACTATCAGTCTCTAACTGAACCTGTAATTGCTGACATTTAACTGAAGTGAAACGTGTTCGCCAACAGCAACACTGCTTTGGTTCCACTCCTTAAATGAACAAGACTCGGCTTCTGTTATGATTGATAGTCAGGACTGATTGGGACTACATTACATCAGGGTTAAACAGCTTGTATCAGTTTCAGTGCTGCATTGATTGCTGTGAAGGAACTAAGATTGTTTTTCTGACATTATGAAGTGATTTAATGTATTTAATTGAATGGTCTCTACTGTGTGTAGAGTGGCAATTAACGATTGATTAATCTAGCCATTATCTTTTGATTAATCAGTTGTTTAGTCTCTAGAAGAGAAACGCCAGTCACAAAATGCAAGACGGTGACAAGGTGAGGTTTCCAAATTGCTTGTTTTGGCAAACCAGCAGCACGAAGATGTTCAATTTACTATAAAATGTTTAACAAAAGCAGCAAATTCCCACTTTCGAGAAGCTGGAATCAGACATTTGCTTGTCAACTGACGTCAATTAATTATCAAAAAATGTCCTGTAAGTTGATTTATGCAATTGATATTCTACATTTTCAACTCTATTATTGCATTTTTGCAACTTCTTCATGCCAGTCTCTTTTCACGTGGCCCCGCCTCAGTGAAAGAGCCAACAGCTACACATGTGACTTTGACTGTGTTACTAATAACATCTGAAGGGGCAAAATCCATGGCTGCACATTGAAGCCAGTGTTAAAGTGCTTAAAATACAGTTGATACCACCCGAGTGTTGGCTGCTAAATAACTTGAGAAACTGCGACTGGGAAGAAAAGCTCAGTAGCTTTGTTCTTCACCTGGAGTCTGAACTGCCAACTTCACTTCCTGACATGTGTTTTGGAGACCGTTTTGAAGAGTGGTGTGTGTGTGGGGGTGTGTTTGCTTCGACTGACATTTCAGATTTTTAAACTAAGAGAACTCCTGTCTCTCTTTGCCCAAGTTTTCTGTCTCCGAAGCAAACTGACAAGATGGCAGCAGCAGTAAACCCACATCCAGGCTTCAACAAGTCCTTTTCAGAACACAGTGATATTCCCGACACTTCATCCTCGTTTTCTACACAATGAAAACATATTTCCAGGCAAAAGGAATGCAGGCATTAAAGCTGCATGTTTTTAACATTTAAATAATGATTATCAGTTATTTAAATGTATTTAACTGGTCTTCTCAACTCAAACTGTCTCTGAAAACTCTGAACATAATCAAATATCAGAGAGGACAAACTCTAATAGGCAAAGTTGGGTCAACAGAGGGGTGTCAGATTTATTCAGCAAGGAACACTGATCACACTGAGGCTACATCCACACCAATATGATTTCAAAAGGGCGTTTTAACACAAAATCGAGCGTTTCATCAGCGCTTTAGATATAATCTGTCCATTATCAAGTCCTGAAGAATCACATGACCATCCATGTGTCCTGGGCATGCACGTGCCGGTGTTAACAGGCTGATAGGACTCGATCAGGAAGTGAATGTGGGCGTCTGCGTCATCATTTTAAAACGTCCATTTCCACCCGTCCTCACTAAAATGGGGTCAGCAGTGTCTCCGGTTGTGAAGTGGTGTGGACGCCAGGCGTGAACGTGGCTGGAGCTTTGCGTTTTAAGACAAACGCAGTGTAGATGTAAGCCTGAATCTCACAGACACTCTTCCCCCCCCCCCTTCACTGAGGGCCGAAAAAAGAAATGCATTTTGTTTGTTGTTGAGCGAGAGAAAGGCAAAGTGAAGTAGATCGCAGACAGGAAGCGCGCATCAATAACTGAAGGCAGGTTTAAAGAAGGCCAGTACCTTTGTCCTCTCTGGGCCCTGATCCTATTGAGCAGAGAGCCATAAAACCCTGTGTACCTGCGCCAGTGACTAGACACTGTACTTAGCACAGCGTGCAACAGCTCGGCTACAGTCTGCTCTGTCTCAGCACACACAGCCAAGAATAGAGTCTACTGCAGTGCCCTCACAGGTTAGCATACTTCAGCATTCAAGCATTATTCACAGCAGAACAGGGACACAGTGCAACTTCAAAAACACCTAAACACTTTTTAGAGATGGTGTTCTAGCAACGCAAGATCCATGCTGACATGACTTCATGTGGGGTAGGACTTTCAAAAAATGCTGATGATGTAAAATGAAAGAAGTTTCAGTTCAAACAGAGACTCTGCCATGGCACATTAGCTGTGGGCTAACTCTTAGTTTGCTAACCTAAATCAGAGATATCGGGAGCTTCCTCCCGCTTGGCAAAAAAGTACAGAAGTGCTGATACGATGGAGATGATCAGCAGAAGACAAACACTATTTCTGGTTAAAGGAAATTCTGGTGTTTCTCAACCTGAGTCTTATCTTTGTCACTTCATTAATCCCACTGCAGGAATTAGACTGACAAAACAACAGACACCGGGTCAAGCAGCACCAATAAACGTCCATTTTATATGAATCATGGAAGTAAATCACAGAAATGAGTCCCTTGGTTTAGTGACTGCTGCTAAAACAAATGCTTCCATTAAAACTGCAGCTAAACCACTTCAGATATGTAACATTAGAGAAGTGGGTAATTCAGGCTATTCGTCTGGTGTCGCCACAAGGCTAGCATGACGGGTTACCATGTTGGTAGGAACAGGTTTTCTGTTCTTTTCCTTCTACGTGAATGAAGCTTGAGCCTCGTTTTCCTTTTTCTTCTTTTCAAACATAATTTACATTTCAGCAAATATCCTCTTTGGGATGTCTCGCTGCATTAGCTAGTGGCACTTTGTTGATACTGTAATTATGTGTGGATAGACAATGGACTGAATGACATGGATTACTTCGATTCTGAAAGAAGTTGGTTATTATACCTTTTTCTATTTGATTTGTGGACCTTTATTCTCAGCAGAAATCTGACAAATTGATCCATTTGTGTTAAAACACAATGAATCGAGTGTGTTCCATCACTCAGGACCATACAGTGTACTACAAATGTGATAATCAGCTTTCCTCAGATTTAGGAAATGACCAAACAGTTGCGCCACTGTGTTAAACCCTCGGCAGGTTGTGTAAACGCTGGTGCCCATTCTTCCAGAAGGACTGGCGACATGGCAAAACAAACCGCCACAGAAAGAAGGGAAAGTGAAGCCTGAGCTCTCTCATCACTCACCCCACTCACTTCCTCTCCATGTCCCTCACACAAACACTACTCCTGCAGCAGGACACACATCTGCCCAGGATTATCAGATTAGCAGCTGGAGATTTGGCCTCCCTGACAGGCCCTGTGTGTGATGGACAGTGAATTGGGGCACTTGGATGGTGCTGTTGTTTGGACCAGCGAGGACTGCTTTCTGATTAGAGCTCATGAAAAAATCGCACCGTCCACCTGCAGTGTGATGCTTCCACATCACCGCCGTCACCACAGCCACCGTCTCTTCCTGCCAGCCTCCATCTCAGACTTCCTCACTTTGCTCCTTCTGGCTGCGTCAATCCTTCGCAAATACACACACACACACACACACACACACCATCCCATCTCCCCGTGGTAAATTACAGCTGGCGTGGAGGTCGTCTCACTCCAGCTGGCTGATAGACTTCAGATTCCTGAGCAGCAGATGTGATGAGCTACGGCTGCACGGGGATAGGCAAGGTGGTCACTCACACATTTGTACTACAATACACTTGTGAGGACACACTAACATTCAGTCCTACACTTGAACTAATCCTAGAGTTGTGTTGTATACTTTCTACAGAAGTCCTCACACATGACAAGCAGCTGAGTGACTAAAACACAAAATATCTTTAATGTTTTTGCTCTGTGTGGTCAAAATGATAGTCTGCTATATCTGTTAGTGTGATCTCTGCAGCCACTTTAAGCCTTCATTGTGTGAAAAAGAGTTTTGTCAAATAGTGTCTGAAACCCATTTCTACCACCTTTTCCATACTAGAACTGAGGGGGCTGCGTGCAACTATCTTTGTATGTTTCCAGAACAAAAGGCTTGGTGGCCATTCTTAAACACTTGCCTTTAACACATGGGCGTATGTCTATTCATAATAACTGTAATAATACTGACTTTAGTGGAATGATCTGGCTGTTGCAGCATGTGAATATAGGGATTCAGTAGTTGACAGTTGAGCTTGCATACATGCCAACATCAAATTCTAAAAAATTCTAAATCTCCAGGTGCTAAAAAGCTGCTATTTCAATGTGTCAGATACATTTTTAATCAACGGTTGATGCTGTTCCATCTTATTTTCAGGTTGTTGATAATGTAGTGAACATTAGAGTGATTTAGTGGCAAGAAAAGCCAATTACAAATCTCAAATGAATCAGAGTTTTGGGTTATTAATAAGTTTCGCTGCTCACAGCTGTTGAAAGCAGAACCAGGTGGACTAAAAGGAGTTGACAGTCTTTAGATGTGATAAGCAAAATGCCAGCCTGGATTCAGAGTCATTAAAATAACGTGTTACTTGTTTATCTCCACTTTTGTAGAATTGAGGACCAATCAAAATGTCTTTCACAAACTGTTGGTGCTCACAAGTGTAGCAAAAGAGCAGCACGCACACATTCTGACCAGACAGCCAGCCATGCAGAAGCTGGTAGAAAGAGATTTACAGAAACACTGCCATGTGCCAGCATTTGCAACATGATGCATCCACTCAGAGCAGAGGAGGAGTGATTGCAGGCATCTTTAGTAACAGGGATGTTTGGTTGGTGGCATATGGTCAGCCGGTGGAGACACGTGTTATTGTCACGAATACACCAAAGGCCCCTAACGCTGCGATTTCATCATCCCATTTAAATTTCCAAGCTTCCCCGAGGCCACGTTTCTCTGAAGGTAACGTGCGATTCTCTGCGGTGGCCACGCTTACTCGCAAAATAAGGTTCAGCAGGGGAAGCTGAGTTGCTAACGTGCCTCCGTCCCTGGCAGCAATCAGGTGTTGATATTACTTTGCCTTGAAGCCAATACTTGGCTTGCACAGCTTGTTTTGGAAATTTCAAGTAATGCATGAGGTGGGGACTTCATTATTGCCTTTGAAATTTCAATGTTACTTTTGCAAGAGAACTCAATGTTACATTTTTATAAACTTACAACACTCCATCAAACATGTTCTGCAGGCTGAAATTCCACTTAGGCGCCGGCGCCAGAGGGCAGAAAGGAATTGCACAGATTGGTTAAGAGGAAGGAGAAAGAGGACGAGACGAACTGAAAACATTCCCAGCTCCTAAACAGGTTGTCCAATTAGAGAGAGAGAGAAGGAGAGAGAGACATCCAACTGATGTAAAAGAAAAGCTGTGCAGAAGAAACCTGCTGTAGCTCTACATGCAGACAGCACACATGGCTACTTGGCATGCCAGAGTGAATTCTGAAGTTATGAACAAAAGGATGAATCCTTGTTTACAGTTTATGATCAGCTAGAAACAAGACGAAGCAGAGAAAGCTGCATTGTGTTTCAGAGCTGCGTAATAAATTGACATTAGGCACATATTCATTATTTAAGAGGAATGTGTGCAGTAAGTTTTCCTCTAGGGACCACACAGATAATTAAGTCATTTGGAATGCTTTCATAACTTTAATATCTTCTTTGTTACGTCCTTTAATGATTAAAAGCCCTTTATTTGGTTTTCTTCAGAGAAACCGCACACCACAAGTCACTTTACATTCTGCTGGTTCACATGATGTAAAAAGACAAACCCGTGCAAAGACACGTCCTGGTGTTGAATCTTAAAGCTGTGTTTAGCTTAAAGACTCAATCTGCCATCCCAAAAAGATTTTCTAAACGAGATTGTTCATGTAAGAAAAACAGAAGCTTGCCTTGCTTCAGTACTTTCCCTCTTGTTCTAAGGAGCATTGCCTAAGACAAGAGAGGGAGAAAGAAGGCTCAGTCCTTTTCTACAATCTGTCAGTGTGTGGGGGGGGGGATTTCTGCTGAGAACATGTTAAGGCAAAGCTGAGGAGTGAAATAAAACATTTGTCTGAACAGATGGAGAACAGCAGACAAAACTGTTTACCTGGCACATGTCAGATCCACGTAGATCTGGCTTTTTGAGCAGAAAAACCAAACAAATGCTGCAGGACGAAGGAAACTAACAGGAGGTAAATGTGCGCTCAACACGCCACTACGACAACACAATCCTGCTCTGGCCTTTTGCCATGAAAGAAATAAACTGTGGAAAAGCACACAACAAATCTTTATAGATCTCGGCACAACTGGAGTCCACCAAAATCAATACTGTTCTCTTCTTCTGTGGAATATCTGCAACAGGCAGACTCCTCTGTATCTGGTTAGTGTGAATTTCTGATCTTTGATTTGGCCATTAGAGCAACAATCCAGCCTAAAGGCAGTGATTAGTTTTATTATGGTCGACAGTTTAGTCAATACTTGTGGGCATTAAAGATACATCTCCTCATACTAGAAACTGGAAGAACCGAGGCTCTAATCATCCAGAAGCTGAAGACCATTTCATCACTGCCAGAAAATGATGCTGATTATTGCTCTTAGTTGATCTTTGACATTCATCATTGTTTGAGTTGCTTCTTCTCAGTGAACTAACTTCACATCATGGCTGAAATACTAAATTCAACTACCCCAGGGCCTCAGACCCCCCCCCCCCCCAAGAGCTGCTCACTGTGAGCAATTGCTTTGTAATTTCTATAATTAGATGCTATGGGTCATGAAGGACCGGGCCAGTGATTTTGCACATCTGTGCCCATTTACTTGGAATCATTCATACTTTGCATCACAACCAACGCTGCTGTGTTTCAGAAATGTAAGTGTATATTTTCTGTTGTCCCAGGCTGTTAACACTGAGGCGTGTAGGCCGCAGGGACCCAAACGCAGGCAGGCAGGGAGGCTCAGGCAGTTATTTTAGCTTACATACAGGTAGGCAGGCAGGCAGGCAGGGGAACACGAGGAAAACATCCAACCAGGCCACTCCATCCAACAGGAACACGTAAACTAAACGCACAACAAGCAGCATGAACCGAAACCAGAACAAAGGCAAGGGGGCCGGTACATGTAGGAAGTGATTGATGAGGGAATGAGGTTCAGGTGGGGAGGGCAGAGAAGCTCTTCTTCTTCTTCTTGTTCTACGGTGGTTGGCATCCTGTTATTGGTGCATTAGCGCCACCTTCTGCTCCGGAGTGTGGAACAGACGATATCAATACTAGGTCCTGTTTTGAGCATTGATACTTGTGTCTACAGGATTGATATCTTAACAAATAGATGGTCCATCTAACTTTAGATCACACTCTGGTAAAACAGGCCAAAGGGAAGGCCATCTTATGTTTGCCCCAGGCCCCCCCACATGGGTCGGTCTGGTGCTGCTTCACATCCATAACACAGTTTTATGTGCATCATCAATATACATGCTGCCTCTGTGTAATCCCATGTAGGCAGATATATGGACAACCATCAGCATGCATTAGATATGAGGCGCCCTCCATTATTACTATCATTAGATTGTATTTCAAGATCATTTGAAAGAAAAGAAAAGTGTTTAACCTGAAGTCCTGTGGCTCATATTTACTATGTGCTGATGTTTAGGTGGCAGCTATCAGTTAAATAAAATAAAGCACATATTTCTGCTGAGCTCAGTCCAAAGATCTAATGAATATGACCCAGAAGAAACAACGTTCTGGATTAATTCAGAGGTTGAGGTGGAGGTTCAGACGTTCTATATGTAGCCCATAGAACATCAATGGACCATTGACAGATAACCATGAAACCATTTATAATTAGCAGTCCGTAATGAAATGACACCGCTGTCAAGACCACAGAAACCAACTTTCAGTCAAATGAGTTAATGAAGAACAACTGTAGAACAAGAGATAACAACTACAATCTTTGTTAAAAGAAGAAGTGGGGGATGAAATTAAGGGTGTTGACGTGAGGCTGGAGAGTGGAGACCTACATTAACATCAGTCTGGTGGGACCAGCCTGCCACATGTTTTACATTTACAGCCATGCAATCCAATTCTGCATACAAACAAGTGAAGACTATAAAACACGCTGCAGCCCACAGTGTAAGTCACTGAATCCATGGGGACTTTATACTTCCTGTTTACATCCCCCACAGCATTATGGGGACTGTTGTGATGGAGGGGTGGGGTGGGAGGGGGGTGGGGCACGGTTCAGTGTCACATTTTGAAAACCCCAGCTGTAGATATGTAACATGGATGCAGACAATCACCGAAGAGAGCTGCCACTCTGCCCACAGAGCGACGCCAAGCTTTGCCTCTTGATTACATCACAGATTAGAGTCTGAGGAGACTTTCGTGTCAACAATCCAGGCTCAACTGTGCAAGATAATAGTTTGCCTTGAAGTCTGATTTAGCTGCATTATCAATTCTGTAGATTTGTGTAGTTTAATATGACATCAAGCTGCATCAGAACAATTAGGTGATAAATAAGATGACTACTTGTTCTTTTTCTTTTCATTTTGCGGCCTGAATCAGACTAAAAAGTACATTTTAGTGGAAACTTCTGCAAGATCTTGCAATTCACCAGCAGGTCACAGAATAATCTCCACTTAAGGTGCACTCACTCGCTTGTTCTTGACCCTTCTGACTGTCAAACTCAACATTTATGGATGAGAAGTCTGGAAAGTGCTTGGATTCATTGAAAGTTTGAACGCATACACTAACAACACTTTCTCACTCCCAACTCATCAAATACTACGACAGCTTGGTCAGTGGCCCCATACTATATCATATCAAACTATGATGCTTTACATAACGTGCAGGACTCTGCAGTCATGTTAGCAATAATAAATATGCAACGTCCGGTTAGACTTTCAAAATAAAGTGTGATGAGAACCTTTTCACGTTTTTATGAGTTTTGGAGGTGCAGGATAGGATGAAGTCAGGTGACCTTTGTGATCATAGTCAGATGACATTTGCTGTCATGGTAACAATATTAAACAGGTGGTTAACATTGTGAACTGTGTCAGGTTTAGGCATGTGTTAGGTTTAGGCATTAAACTTAGCCAGAACGACTTGGCTAGGTTTAATGGTTTGTCTTAAAATGAGTTTTCTTGTTACATACGTAGGCTAAGTTAGAAAGAAGTCAACACTGCTTATTGGTTTCACACAGGAATCGAACTGCGGGGTCCTGAGTGAAACCCTGTGATTCACCCATCCACCAAAGCACCAGCAGAGGCCCAGATATCCGGACTTTTAGTCCTGAGTAGGAGTCAAGCTTCAAAATTTGTGAATCTTACACTTCCCATAATGCAACTGTGTTCAGCCACAAATGTAAAGTCTCTCCCAAA
>JAVQJL010032449.1:0-24449 GCA_036024295.1 Nannoperca obscura | reverse complement strand
TTTTTCTTAAACACTTTTCTCTCTCTCTCTCTCTCTCTCTCTCTCTCTCTCTCTCTCTCTCTCTCTCTCTCTCTCTCTCTCTCTCTCCCCCTCTTACACACACACACACACACACACACACACACACACTTACCAGCAGACGATTGTATATTTTGTCAGGGTGATGTGTATTTTTTGTGGTTTTCTATCTTTTTTCAGTGCTGAGAGTCACTGATACTAAATCAGCTTTACATCTCAATAAACCACATAAACTTTAACTATTATATTGTACGTGTTAAAAATAAAAGTGTCTCAGGAAAAAGGCAATTCACAGAACAGATTTGCACTAGGCCTAGTTGACCTCTGATCATTTCTTTTGTTTGTTTCTTTTATTTTTTTTACCGAATTGCACTTTCCTTCCGATTTGCAATTCGCCCACTGGTGCTTTAAATGTCAAGTGTCATAAACGAAGCCTATTGATCTCGTGCACTGCGTTAACAACCCAGCAAAGAGCAGGACTGAAACCTTTGCCTGACACAAAACGACAAAATGGTAAACAAGGTAGCCTATTTTTAAAATGGGATGACTAGTCTACATATTAACAATTCCGTTCAGAAGACAGAAGTCAGATTTTAGGTTGAAAGTTAAAAGAACTGTAGAACCAGAACTTAAGGAGGACATCGGGTGTAAGTTCATAGATTTAGGTCTGGTAATTGGTCGTTTCAGTTGTAGAAGTCCTCAGCAGAGTGGATAATAAATATACCCAACGGAAACACCACCATCGATGGCTTATTTGAGTTGTGTGTTCTGGGCAGCTTCCCCTTCAGAATATCTCTCAGGACTCTTCTGACGTGGCCTTCAGATGCAAACTTTCCAGACTCATCCCACAACACCAGGACGAGTTACTTACTGTCTCCCTTTCTTTCAGTTCTCTACGTGGGCGTCAGGAGGATCAGGAACATGCTTTTGTACCTGAACTACTTCACTTGTCTGTCTCTGAACATGTAATTAATGTAGAGTAGATCACGCCTACTGCAGGCTCATTCCGCTTCATTTAATTACTTTATTGGTATTAAGGTTTAAATCACCAAATCTGTGTTGGTATCTTCCTCATTAATTCACGTGAAGCAGCATTTCAGAATTAGGGAGCTCTCAGTGTACATAGGGAGTAACTGTAACTGTGATCCCTGTCCCTTTTAGACAGTGTGACCCAAATCTTCACCCAAATGTATTTCCCCCCCTGTGGGCAGTTTTAACCTTTAAAGAACTGAGAGAGGACCTCAGCACGCGTGTGCCTTTCCTTTTCACTTTGACCCCGCTACAAAACACGACAGGTTTTTACCACATGGTGTAACAGCAGCAATGTGTTTGGACAAATAGGAAAAGCTCGCAAGTACAGAAGGAGAATGTTTCACTTGTTTCCAGCGCAGTTTCACGTGTCTGAGGAAGCGACTCTGCTGACAGTCGACCGGTCTGCCTTAATTCTGCCGGGTTTCTAAATAATGCCACATGGTCGCAATCATTTAAGAAGTGACCGAAACTTGCATAGGAAATAAGTCAAATTAAGTCGTCCGCACCTTCGTCGTTTTCACACGTTTAATGAAATATTTAAATATAATTGTAAACGCAGCCACTACAATTCTTCATAAAAGGGACAGTTTACAAGGTCCCCACAGCAGTTTGCAAGTCAACTGTTTTGGATTTATTCAGCTCAGATGCGTAAAATCTGTTATCCGCGTTTTTAGGCACAATTAGACTGTGCCCATCGTCCATTTATTGCCTTTAAAATCGGCGTTACAGTGAGCCTAACTGGGGCGTCTACCCCGAATGGATTCTTTGATACAACAGATCAACACGAACCTCTACTGGAAACACGGACACCGGAGTTTCTTTAGGCTTCATCTCTTCGCCCCGTAATAACTGCGACGGGCGCTTTAGGAGCTGTGTTGCCATCGCTCACTTCATGCATCTCAATTTAAACAACTATTAACCCCCGTTCGCGAGCTTATTCTAATTTAGGCGTCCGTGTCTGCCTTGTTAGTATAAGTTTATCGTCTAGTCGTGGACTGCTGGTGATCGTACCCCGGCTCTCCGTGATCCTCGGTGTCACCTCCACGCGCTCTTGATCACCTTGTTGTTGTTATCACTATCATTTGGACGGTAGCAAGTCCGAGGTGAGCGCACAACGCTCCCCGCGGTGCGTGCCGTGGCGCACCGTACACGCGCGCGCGCAAACACACACAAACACACACATGCTGGCAGACTGAGAGTTCCCTTACCTTCATTGGGGGGGTAGATGATGGGAAACGCCGGACTAACGCAGGACAATAAAAGGGGTAAAATGAAAAGGAGTGATCGCGGATTGCAATCCATGGCGGCGCATCAGAGGTACATAACTCCATGAAGCCACTGACTGATCTGAGAGCGTCTTCTCTCCACTCAGCTTTCTCCCCCTCTCCTGCTCCGTCTCCGTCCGGTTGAAGCAGTTTTCCGCTGGGTCCTACAGAGTCTGACAGGCAGCAAAACACAGCGCTCAAGTTCACCACAGGTCAGTTTAGATCCTTTACCACGGACGTCTTCTCGACAAACGCAGCTATTCAGCACATTTTAATGCCAATGTAAAAAACTGTAATTTGATTCACTAAAATAAAAAGCAGGGACTAAGAAAAAATATTAGAAATGGCTCTAAGGACAAAAGGATGACATGTTCCTGTGACCTACTGTGATAATCAATCCCATGTGCCAAATATCTTTTCACTTATTGCTCTGCTTCATTCTCCCAGGAAGCTATTTAACTTGAATAATAAAGGTGGTTAGATTGTCACCTTTTATTACATCAGAGTATTAGGATTTATTTGGCCCAATTAAAATTACAGCAGCTCAGCCTACAGGCCTTTATTAGAGCAATCAATCAAATGTACTTAATATACAATAAGAAACTATTTTTAAAAACAAGACACTGTGACAGTCAATAAGAACCTGGTGTTTGTAATACAACTGCCAATAGTGGCCTGTGATTTTGAATCATATATTGGTTTTTATTTTGACCAATATTGGCCACTGGTTTTATATTAAGAAATTGGACCAACCAACAGGATCCTGTATACAGACTTTGAAGTTGATGCAGATTATGCAAACAGGGAGTTTCTGAAAGACACACAATAAAATGAATGCATGTATGAAAACAATTATTTGTTGTTCATATACTGTTCCATGTTAGTTGTTTTATTCAAAAAAAATTTGGCGGGACATAGCATGTGCTTTTATTTGGGTCTACTGTGTGCATTTTTCTGTGAGGGCCATTAGGGGCCCCTGACGCCACAATACTTGATCCGCACTGAAAGGCTGGGGTGGCAGTGTAACGTCAGGGCCCTCGCTGAGACGCCAGCTGTTGTGGTGGGGGGTTGGAGCTGGAGGTTGGGAAGGCATCTGACGTATGGGAAAAGTTAAAGGACACAGCACACACAAGGCAACAGCACAGCTACACTTAGTTCGTGGAAACTGTTACAAGATTGAAACGACTATGATTTCCTGAATGTAATTTATTGTACTGGTGGCAGCAGGAGGTCTCACTAAGAGATAAAAGAAATATCTGAAGACATTCCTCTTACATTAAATAAGACAAATAGTTGATTTTGTAATGAAAAAGTAATTCACTGATGACATTTCAATGGTTGGTATTTTTCCAAAAAAAAAAAAAACTCAGGGTGATGCCAAAAGCCACAGTAACACCCAGTTTAACTAATGCTAATGTATGCTCCCACTGAATGAACTTAATGACCTTTTTTTTTCAAAAACGATTATACAAACTATTACATGGTATAAAACAGTGCTAAATTTGTGGAAATAGCCTATGCAAAACATACTGCATTTTGAAAAACCGCTACACGTGTGGAGCATTATTTTCACGCTGCTGCAATTTCAGGAGAAAAAATCTCCTTTTTTGATTTATTGTTTGTCTTGCTCAGTATATTATGTAGCTGACAGTGTGTTTTAAAGTCCTTTGAAATTAACTGGGGCATTTCTACAAAGCATTTAATTTAGATATTTTAGAACAAATGACTTAACAGCAAACTCAGAGCGCCATCTTAGTCTTAGATTTATTAGTTTCAGGTTGTCAATGGATACAGTGAAGAATGATGGCAGAAGGTCTGTGGCTGCATTATTAAGTGGCTGTGGCATGTGGATTTAGAGCAGGTTTTAGACATGCCTGCCTCCGTTATACATCATCTTCTACATCCCACTAATTCACTTGTTACACAGTGAAAGAGATTAATATGAAAGGTCACACGGCTAGCAATCAATTCAAAGGCTGGTCGTTTTGGGCTCGTAATTTACACATATGAGGATGTAGCTTCACTTGAGAACTTTGTCAGAAAGCAACTGCAGTTCCAACACTACATATTCATGGGAAATTGATAGAATTATAAATATACTGGAAGTTGGAAAAGAAAGCAAGAATTCAGGAATTATATTAATTTATTCTAAATTTGAATAATACTACACTTTACATGAACCTTTGCTACAAGAAATGCATCTCAAAGTACTTTAAAAAAGTAACAAATTAACATTAAAATGAATGCTGACAACGGAGCATTTGAAAAATAAAATATGTGAACTGTAAAAATGAGAGACAATCAAAGAAAAACTGATTACAAGCAGTCTTGATAATGATGATTATATTGTGGCATTAAATTGAACTTAATGCTGACAGCAAAACATAATCACTACTAATTGTTTTAGTTTGGGTTCTCTGTCAGTGTGCTTTTAGTCAATAAACCTGTGAGTTAGTTCAGACTAATTGTTGAAAATCTGTTTCTGATTGTGGTGAATTGGAAAAATGTGATGGGTCCCTCCCGTCTATTCAGTCCAACATTTTTTTCCTCTTCTCAATAAGTGCTTGTCCATTCTTGAACTTTCGCCAGTGGAACAATCCAGTATGAGACGGAGGGAAATATTGATTTAGAGCCGCAATTGTAAGTCATGATGTGTCCTGACATGGCTATATAGTGCTCACGAGCTCACAGAACAGATGTTGATGAGGAGCAGCTTTGAAGCTGCCAGGGCTTTGCCTTCTTACACAGTAACATACAAACAAACAGATAGGCTAACTGTGTTTACTGCTTGCTGTCAGTACACTCTTCCTCCCTGTGGTTCTCAGGCGGCACATTCCTCCAAACTCACAGCGTATAGAAGGAGGAGAAGCCAGCGGCCTGCTGGCATGTAACACTATCCCCCCACACCAAACTTCATACCAGGGACGCTGTCTTGCCAGCACCGCCACTCTTCAGCCTTTTCCCTCATCCTTTGATTTTATTGCAACACTACTGGGGATAAAACTGAAGCAAATTGCAAAGACCTGGTTATTTTTCTTAGTAAAGCACAATTACAGTTTTTTTATGTTCATTATACCCATGTGCATTATAATAATACTACAGAGCCATTTGTTTCACTTGTCCCCAAAAATTGATTTGGCAAACCCAATATACCCCCACACCCCCCCTTCATTTCCTGTATTTGCACCCATGATTAATTGGGTCATGGTTCATGTGCTTTGATAGGACTGACCGACCATAGCACGGTCCTGCAAGACACAGCTGGGCCTCCTTCCCACTAACTCTCTCTCTCAAAGTGCTTTAGTGCAGTGGGAAGAGGCTGGCAGGGAGGTGAGTATAAAGCATGTAAATAGATGTATGGGTTTGCTGTTTAACATAAAATTAAGATAGGAAAGAAATATGATTGTTGACCATTGTTTGAGAAAGGACAGTTGCCCTTCTTTAATAAGCAGTGTAATTCTGTAAAACCTGGAAGAAAGAAAGTTGCTGCACCCATCGGTACGCCCTGCAGTAAAGACTAGCTTTCCATGATTTGTGGTCTGAAATGTTTTTTCACAGGCTAGTTTCTGCCATGGCGAGAGCAGTGGTCACATCTATGGTCACACATGTGTCTGTGTGAGCGACAGCAGTGTAAGCAGTTGGTTGTGTTATTCCCTGAGAGAAGCAACATGGTAGAACAAAACCTAGTGCAGTTCTTGAGTAGTAGTAAAAAATACTGTTACAATACTGTGCTCAAAATGTTAGCTAAGCAAAAGTAAATTATTTTCAGCAGTAACAAGTATCAGTGCAACTAAGTCATCATTGTGAAGAAGAACTTGTTTTTTGCTGAGAAGTTTGAATTCAAGTAAGTATAGGATTTTCCATTTGGTGGATTTTTATGACTTTACATCAGGTAAGTCAGGAAGCTTAAAGAAAGTAAAGTGGAAAGAAAGAGAGAAAAAAGAAAATAACAACTAAAGAATAAATAAATTAGAATAAAAGATGGAAGGAAACACAGAGATAAAGATGTAATATGTAAAAATCTGAGTGTGAAAGTTAATTTGAGCCACAATACAAATGTGCAAAAAAACACAAAACAGCTCTCTGAAGCATAAGAAATAAAGATTATAAAATTATATACAAGTATATGTACCTCAAAATTGGACTGAAGTACTGTAACTGAGTAATTGTACAGATTATTGCTTTCATTATGCACTGATGAACTGGGCGTATATCATAGCATTTTAATATTTGAGACTTGAGACAAGAAATATCTCACAACATAGACATCCCACAAAAGGATTTTGTTTTGGTTTAGAATACAAGTATCTGCCTGAAAGTGATAAATTCATCCTGGTGTTCTGCATGTATTGATGTTTTTCTGATGCACATTATAGAGAACAGTGAGTTAAACAGTGTGGAGGAAACAGTGAGTTCTTCACGTGTAAGTAGTTGGAATTTCTGTTGATGCAGCTTTTTTCTTTGTATGTTCAGGGTGGATGTTGTTGCTCATGCAAACCAACCACTTCAAATGGATTAACCAGTAAAAAGTAAGACACATATCCTCCTGAGGATTTTTTCCTGTGAAGGACTGACCAGAAGAGCAAGCCTTCATGAACTGGCTGCAGGTAACACCCCTACTTACTCACATCTACAGTAGATGTTACATAGGGAGCAGTATAAAAGACATTTAACTAGATATGAATGTTTCGGAATATTCCTCTGAAAAACATACAACACTGACCTGGGGACACATTTAGACAGCAAGGCCTCCACCTGAGAAATACCCTGACACAAAGCAGTCTGACATGAGGGTTTATTTACTAGAGGACAACTAAACAAGGCTAAACCAAAAGTGCTGGTAATTAGAGACGGAGGAAACAACATTTGGTCTCCTTGATGGCATTGAGGTTTCGTTATAACGAGACATAAAAATGCAAACAAGCAGACAGAAACTCTCTCACCCTTTAGTCTCTCTCTCTTTTTCTCTGTCTATCTCACAATAAAACTGGTCTTGTGAAGAGTACAAATGAGAGAAATTGAAGTATTTGGTTGTAAATTATTAAACCCATCTAATGATCAATTTACTTTCAGCTTTCTGAATATGAATCCATTCATAATCAGTTTTTCTCCCACACTTTCCTTATTGTTAATATACAAAGTCTCCAAATCAACTAGAATTGAAATCAGCAGTAATTCGGGATCTTGAAATGTGAAAAGAGGAATTGATTAAAAAGAGACAAACAATCGTTAAAAAGCACTAATTTTGAGTGCAATAATAATCTCATTTCATGGTGTTGCAACATAATAGTCATGGCCAAGTACTGCCTCAGATAATTAGCTAAAATGTCTGCAAGTATTGAGTTTTCTGGGAAGGAGTTCTGTCCTAAAACAAGAAGAGAATCAGCTCTCATCAATCTTTGAAGGACAGTGTCTTAGCCCCTCATCTCACTCCCTCTGCTGCTCCCTCTGCCAGTATTGTCTTGGATACTATTCCTCCTCCATCTGCTATAAGATTAGATTCATGCACACACGCACACACACACACACACACACACACACACACACACACACACACACACACACACACAGTAACTAAATAAGACCTTGGCAGCAATGAACTTGACTTCAGAGTGACACAAATGCAGGTTTTGCATTTTTATTCATAAAATCAACTTTCATAATATATTCCCAGACATTGAGGAGAATGGATGGGACAAGTGACATCTTAATTATTTAGTTAAAAAAGCAAACTGGTAAGGCAACATATAAATGACAGTTCAGTCATTCAAAGTATATATAGTGAATTATTTGACTTGGAGTATCTTCAGCACTGACTGATTATTTTATCTGAAAACATGTACTTTTATACCCTAAAAGACAATGTCTATAATAATAGTTTCAAACGTGAGAACAGGAAGTTCTGCATATCAATCAAAAGTCATGAAGGGGATATCAGTCACTGTAATAATGTGTGTGTGTGTGTGTGTGTGTGTGTGTGTGTGTGGTGTGTTTGCATGCCTGTAAGCTTCACTTTTAGAGCAGTCGTCTTCATTGGGAAGTCAAGTCTGTTGCTGTGCTATTGCAGAGACATTTTACTAAAATATTCAGGAGAAAAGTACCTTAATTATACAGATGATGGAGTACAGGCCCTGAAGTCGTGTGTGTTTGTCTGTGTGCAGGTTTGTCAGTATCACACAGTTTCCATAATAGCATCACATTGGCCCATGGCTCCACAGATCTCTCAGTGTCTTTTTTTTCCCTGAAGAGACACATTTTTATATGCAGATATACGCACCATCTGATATCGCCATGTTGGTGTTGTTCCTACAACATCTTAATTAATGTTGCTCCTGGATGATCATTGCAACTGACCAATCAAGTTGTTGTGATGTCATAGATTTGTGAATGGGGAAAAAAACTGAAAAAGCATGCTTCACGTATGTGCAGTGGGCAACAGAAGGTAAGCATTAAAAATAATATGACAGGACATTTGAATTTTAGTACATTTGCATTATCTGGACGAGCAAAATCTAGTTTAGTTTGCTATTATTAGCTAAATGTAACTTACTCCTGTTGGTTGCTAATGTTTATTCTAGCTAGCATTAGCTAGCTACTTTACAGAGAACAGATAACCTTAGCTTCTAATCAGATACAACATGCTTTGTATCTATAATAACTAGTCAGCTAACAGTTAACGTTTATGTTCACGTATGTGGGGCCAAGTGGTGCTCCCCATAATACCTGTAATTGTCACCAAGTTAGCAACATAAATACAAAATGATAAATGTTCAGGTTTAATAACCAGTGAATAATTACGTAAATATAATCAGCTGGACCATGAATGTGGAATTTGGCCTACATAAATGATTACCTATGTAGCAATATTTGTCCATTAACTCAATTTGTCCTGGGCCATCATATGAAAGTTGGTCCTGGTCCACTAGAATTTGGAGTGTAAACACACCGAGGGGTTGTTTCAAGTTCAGTTAAATGATGGAAATTAAGTATTAACACGTCATTTTCCTCCGACTCTACTCAAAAAGGACATTAAATCCAAATTGTCTGCTTCTTTTGATTGAAACCAAAACAATTAGTTCAATTAAAGATTAATAATGAAAATGGCGCGTTAACCCCTAATCTTCTGCTGCATTAATGCATCATTGTCTTAAAACTGATTGTTTGCTTCTTTTGACTAAAACCAAGACAAAGAAAATAAATAATGAAAACCAAAGCTACTAAATGAGGTGTCCCTTTTTCATTAAACATGGCTGTTATTAATGTTACCTAAGTGACACACAGTCAAGCAGTTGGGAGACGGGGGTACTGGGGGGATGGCAGCTGGAGCAATGAGTGACACTGAACAGCCTTGCATACGCACTAATTATATTAAATTAATATGATTATTTCAACACCTACTCATTAAATTACACTCTCCCGGCCTACACAGTGCATTTTCAGTAAGGGTATATGGTTTATTTTATTTGTGAAGGAAAATGTATAGGGCTTTGACACTGAAGCATGTACTGTAGATACAGAACAACATTAAGATTAATGTGCTCCGCAGATGGACGACGTAAAACAAGTGCTGCTTTTAGACTGATCAGTTTTACTGTAAACTCAAGTTAAAGCAGAACAGAATGTAATGCAAACATTTTAATAGTAACGTCTTTGTCTACCATTGTAAACCACCCTTATGTTGATTTCTGTGTTTCTTTGCTCTGAGTCTCGTCTGCGGAGCTATCAACAGTTGGCAAGAGTGGTGAAAACCAAGGCTATGGGTGTGGTGCACAGCTACAAATTTAATCCCAACTGTGTTAGTAAGATCTTGTGTTGAAACATCAGAGTGTCCTGGCTAAATCCTTACTGGTAGCCTCACTGGAATGTAATTTTGTTTGCGGCAACACTCTCAACTGTGCTACAATGCATTATGCAGATTACAAGCCTACTGGAAACATAGCTAAACATTTCTTACAATGTAGCTATTCATTAGTCAAACATCACAAGGCAATCTTTTCAACCACAAGGCATTTCAACTACCGTAACCATAAAGTAGTGTCAACAAATGCTTTCCTTGGTGTGTAATGTGTTTACAAGACAATCAGAAGCCCATTAAAAGCAGAGATAAACTTTTCTTATAACCATCAAACACCTGCAATATAAGTTACTTTATTTATTATGATCTTTAGCAATCCCATTGGCTAAAAAAGCATTAAACCTATCCTTTTTAGATGTTGGGTGCTTTTTTGAGTGCAGTAACAAACATTTACAACGAACTCATGGAGCATTAAAAAGCTTCATAGAAACTGTGTGCAGTCGACTCTGTTCATAAGGAAACCAATCTCTGTCAAAGAACTCAAGTAAAATGTCAGACAAAAGTGATGCTGAGCTGATAATGTGAGCAAGCGAACAATTATGTGTTCTTCTTGGACTGGGAATGATTATATTTGCTCGGTTGAAAATAATCACATCAACTCATAATAAGAGGTTGTCACATTAGTGATTATACATTGCTGACGACACACATAGACTTATACATTATGACAAAAACCACCAAGTATGAAAAATAAGACATCGTATCATTTTTTTACTACCCACAGTGAGTCTGCTGGGTGTGTTCACTCTTTTCCAGCCAACCTTTGCCATAAAAACTTTTACAATAACACCTGATAGATGTCCAGTATAATATGATCATGACATATAAAGAACTATAACCAACAGTACAGGTCAAAACAAGCCAATGACTCTATCATGGCTCATCATAACCAACCCTGTTCCCGTAAAAGTCAAACAGCACTTCATCATGTATCAGGTATGTCGGCATCCATTATCCTATTATTTGTCAGTGCAGTCTAAGTATGTATATCCTCTGGCACACATGGTTACCATCAGCAACAGTCTGACCACAAAACCACAGTGTTAGTCTAATCTCTAAATACTGTGTGTAATGGCCCTGTGTCATTATGTTGCTCTGCTTTATGACACACACAGTCCTCAAAACTGCACAGTGATGAGTGTGTTTGTACCACATCCAAACGAAACACATATTACCGAATGGTAAAACCCTCGTCGGTTGTTACAGCGGCTGTCTTTCATGTAAGGAGTGTGTGTGATGCTCTTCCTGTCTTGTTTCAGATGCGTAAATGCGTTCTGAAGAGGTCTTTACATGCTTTTACAGACAAGCAGGCAAACAGCCTGAACATAGCAAGCTGTGGTGCTTCTGTGCCAGTATTTTATGTGTGTGGGTTGATGGGGGAAGGTGGGGTAAAAAAGTATAGACATTTGGGTAAACTTATGTTATCCTCTGTCTGTCTTTAACTGTCACCATCTCCTTCTCTTTCAGTGCCTCTCCAGCTCTCCGCTACCAAGACTCATCCTGAGAACAGAGAGATTACCTCCATTTGTCTTCATTAGCATATTAGCTAACAGGCCCTTTGCTGGATCCCATGGGAAACTGCTGTAATTGCTAAGATAGCTGTAGACTGAACCACTGAAGGAATCTGTAGAGCTGTGTGCGCGCATGTTACATTAATGGAGGGATTTCAGAGATGAACTTCACCTTGACACTCATGTCTCATGCTCCTGTCCTCTGGTTCATATCACGCTGTGTGTGTGAGAATGCGGAAAGCAGCAAGGAAACAGCAGCCCGGAAAATTACTCTTAGCAGCCAGCTGTTTCTGATCTCATCATAGGAATTTATCAACAAGCATAATCCTGGCACCTCCCTCCTATGGCACTATGAACATTTCCCTGAAAAGAAGCATCACACAACTTTCTCATCCTTACTTGTGAGAGCTAGCTGCTTAAGAGGGATATTTTTGAGTTTTCAATTCATTCAGATGAATGCTGAAATGAATTATCCTTGCATGTCTGAACTACTAGGGAGGAGAAGTTGTTTGATCCATTCTAATATATGGATGATTGCAATACACTGTGATTCAAATTATGAAGCATGCACTCATCCTCAAAAACACCCTATAGAGTCCAACTGGCAGCTGAAATACTCCTAATTGCAAGGCACAAACAAACACAAAAATTACAGCAACTGTGCCCAATTAGGGGATATTTTTGCGCTGCTTTCTGTGGTTCTATGGTTGATTAGCTGACTGTTCAGGTGAGCAGTTACTATTGAGTACATCTGAAGTTCAGAGAGTTCAAGTTGGAAGCGCAGCTCAAAATGTTGTTGTGGATTTAATGACATTTGCGGGAGTTGTTTCAATACAAACATGTACGCTATGAGTGTTGATCATATGGATTCATTAGTTAACTGAATCAACAGTTGAAGGTGGTGCTGTCTACTTGCAGTTAATATAATTCTTTCTCTTGTCAACCCAAATTAGGCGATGACTAAGAACTATGCATTCATATAGTATAGAGTCAACATATGAATCCGACTGTAATCCCACAGTGTAACATTGTATCATTGTTGACAAAGAGGGCAACAGAAACAGCCCTATAATTATTATGCATATATAAGCACACAATACAGCAATTTGGCCTGGGGTTGCCTGGCTTGCGTGCATAGTCCAACCAACAAACACACGCATGCTTGTTAGACCGTCTAAAGTGCTGTGACACAGGCCCAGTGGCACAATTTCACTGACACACATGCTTAGCATCACGACATCTTTTACCTTCATTTTTTTGCTGAACTATACTGTTACAATAGACAGCAAACCTCTGAGCAGTAGAGAAACCTAATGTTGCCCACTTAAATGAAATGCTTTAAGATACACCATATAATTCATTACTTGGACAAAACAGAATTTACTAAAAGCCTTGCTGTTACCAGTTGAGGCTGGCCTTGAGAAAAAACATGGCCATTCTTTTTCACAGTTTGTACAAAAATGCACATAACTATTATTGCCTTTGCCAAGTCATTAACTCAGGTCAGTGGAGTGTCTAACCAGGGATGACATTCACACATAAAGACCCTTACAGTTCACTTATTTCAGCTGATCTGTCACTGCAGTAAAATATGTTGTGTTTTATAGTTGCCACCGTGAAAAGAAGTTTCTTAGCATGATATGGTCTTTTTATCCTCTTTTCATCTGACCTAGACAGACAAAAAGAGCACCAGATACCTTCTTTCACTGTACTGTTATGTCTGAGACTTGTTTATCAAGGCTTGTTTGCAAGTCATTTTTTTACATTGCGAATGCCTTGATCTTGAGAAACCACCGTAAGAAATAAAATAGGCTTCAAACACAGAGCGGTTTGCCTAGTCCTTTACAGTCATATGTTTTCAGGATGCAATAACATTTGTTTAAAACAAGGAAAATGAAATGATAAAAACAAGCTGTGAGCTAACAACGCCTGAAGAGTTGTATATAAAATATTTTTAATATTGTACCAAAGTGAAGACATTTAAAGAGTATCGAAAAGTATCACTAGTCTATTTTGAGTGAGTGAGGTTGTAATAGACACATATAAGGGAAATTGTGTTTTTTCTGAAATAATGGATAGTATTCTCAGTTTAGATCATAGTCAAACAGCATTATGATCAAGTGTCAGGCCGGGTATGTCGACCATACAGTATTGCCTCTTTTACTCCTCAGTTTAAACCAGTCATATCAAGCTGATGTCAGCGTCAGTTAGTTCAGATAGCTACCAATTCTGCTACACCTGGCAGTTAGTAGGTGGAAGATTGAATAAAATGATGAAATAGATGATAGAAGGTGAGAGACTGGTGGAGTTCGGTTGTGAGGTTGGCTTGGGCTTCCACACAGGATTGATTCAATGTGATTAGAGGTGCCATGCTGTCTGCCAGGGTACTCCGGCACCACTTAGATTCTGCTCATTTTGCCAACCCACCCAGGCTTTAACTTCCACTGCCTTCCCATCTATCCTCTTCTTCATCCATCCATCCATCCATAGTAGAGAGTTGGCCAGGGGCAGAACCACATGGGCAATTCCAGGGAGAACACCATTAGTAGTTGAGTTGAAAAAAAAAGTGCTCAATTGATCTGTCTGGTTAAATGAAGAAGGGCAATACTGCCTGCCTTTTTCCACACATGATCTCTCCTGTCTTTCTTTTCATCCCTCCCTCACTGATGTCTATACATCAGAGCCAAGGCCATTCCAGGCGCTGCCAGGTCGGAGAACTCAGCCACATGTCAGACATCTCATTCTGACACACTATCCCTCCCTTTCTTCTGTCTCCGCCAACCCCCCCCCACCTCATCCTCCCATAGGCTTTCATGGAAAGTTGCCCCCTTTGTTGTGCCAGAAGCTGCATCCTAACACTCCTTCATCCTTCTCTTTCTCAATCATACCAAACAGAGTTAGCAGAGGTCTTTAAGATGGACTATTTTACTCCCTGCTAAAGCAATAAATCATATGTTGGCGCATTCATGGTACAATTCTTTCTTTTGTCGTAAGTAACAGCAATCAGGACAGTCTGACAGCTGGGATGCCTGCTCAAGTATTCAAAGAATACTGATACTGATGCTGAAATATCCTTTACTAGCCTCACATAAATAACGGGTTAATCAGTCAAAGTAAACAATCATAACATGCTTGCATATGGAAGTTAGGATTAGGGTCCTATTCAATGATGTTACTGATGTCATTGTTATTATTATGGCGTATTGTTAGAGTTGTCAGAAAACCATTGTTATCTCTATCAGTTACAAACTCACAGGTACAAAAATGTCAGTGGTTGGTTTTGTTTTTATATAAGGTTAAATTAGCTTGATGTTTTGGCAAACTGATATGTTGGTATAAACCAGTTACACAAACACATGCGGGCAGACTGCCATAACAGTGAGCCAAAAGTAAAACAGCTTTCCACAAGATACTCCCACCTTCACACTTCATGGCCATTTAGGTTCTGTTAGCTTCTCTCTGATCACCTATAGATTTACAGTGGAACACCTGCGAGACTCACAAACCAAGTACAGACACAGACATGCATTCACACACACAAAGTACAACCAGCTGGCAGACAGAGATCCAGTAAAGGAAGGCTATGATTGATGTCTAAACACAGAGGAACAAATGAAACCAATCAAAACTAATCAGGAATGGCAGCTCAATACAACGGAGGCTGGGCAAACATAAGGAATATGTCCGCGGGTTGACAAGGATGCAGCTAAATCCACTGATTATAATAGCGTCCTGCCATACTGTATGCAATCTGTTTCACTGTTAGTCTCAGCTCAGTGTACAAATGTTTACCTTGAGCAGCTGATTATGATGAACAATGACTTTCATGGGAAATGGATGAACAACGTTTTACTGACATTGAAAGCATTCACTGGAAACATTCATATGGTGTTTTGGCTGGCACTGGTGCAGAAGCATCCACACCGCTCTTCATTGTCCTCACAGTGCAAAGTACACCAAGCATGAACAAAGTGCAAAGTGTGGATATTGACTGTTTTGAAGCTTTGAAAGATCATCTCATTGTAAGAGTAGCAGGTTTAAGTATACAATCATTTGCCAATGTATTAGGTACACAACAGTACTGCAATAAATCCTACCTTCATGAAGGTTATAATGTTCAGTTTTTATATATATGATATAAATGTGGTGGACAAAATAATAGAAACACCTGTAGTGTTTATGATGAATGGCCTTAACAAAAATGTTATATTATAGTAATACCTGGAAGCAATGAATCAAGATATTATGGGGTAGATACAATTTGATTGTGGACTGCAAACAGAGAAGACACTATCAATTATGTATGGGAATTAATAATACAATTAAAAAGATGGAAAAAATGGACAATATGCAACAACTCCTAACTTGTTTCCCCTAGCATTTGAAAGTACTGTAAATTTGAATGTAATCGCGTACTCACAGATTACTAAATAATCAAAAGGTTACCATCTGTGTAATTTTAAACTGTAGAGGCTACACATACAATGGTCTTTCAATAAAGCTCTAACAGAGGGTTTCTACATTGAATACTACAGAAACATTTATAGTCACAGTGTGAAATATGTTATAGGCCTTGACGAGTATTTTGTTATATGATATGCAGTTTCCTTTCCTATAAGGTTTCCTGGTCAATTGCTGTTTGTAGACAACACTTTTACTCTGTTTGGGCTCCAAGTGTTGTTGATATAAAACCTTCTAATAACACATGAAAAGAGAACGACAAACCAAAGCCATCCAGAAAAGAAGCCTGAATTTGTTTCATTGAGCTGTGGGCTATAATTGTACTGTGGTTTACAAAATGACACCTCAGGAGAGCGGGTGTAGCCCCAAAAAACATGCCTGCAATCATCGCTTTAATTTAGGTGAGTTCTCCCGATTATTGTTTAATTTTTAACTCAAGACAAAACCTGCCAAACATGCCTGACAGAGGGGAACAGCAGCCTTTACTGTTAAAGAGGAGGAGCTCTGACCATTGCATTTGTGAAAAGCAGATATGGCTGTCTGTTTCTGAAGGTAAAAAATGTATTAATTAATTGGGTAACGAAGGCAAGGAGTTTTTAACCTTTATAACTTTATGATTGTCCAAACAGCACTTCTGAGTATATTCTATATTGGCTTTAAGGCTTAGAAGTTAAGGAAGTTAGAAATAAAACAGGATGGGAACCTATTAATGGCTGATAAGTATTTAGTGCAATATAGTAATTAAGTGTTGCCATGATTACAGTATAAATGGGTGTGTACTTTCTTCTGGTAATCCCAGTTATACTGCTGTATCCTGTGGAGCTGGACACGTTGAAAGATTTGATTTAAGCAGAAGCAGAATTGCTGAAGTATGATTGACTTTCTCCAATCTGAAGGTTATTCATTAAGCGTTTTCCGTTGTTGGTGCACTCTAAACATGTTGACAACAGATGTCTTGTGTTGCAGCCAGTTCCTGGCATCACAAACTGCTGGCAATAAAGTCACAGTAACTGTACCATTAACCATATCTCTGCGGTGAACTTATTCACCCCAGACACACACACACACACACACACACACACACACACACACACACACATACAAACACATTAACACATCAGTGTAAAAGTTACTCACTCTTCATCAAGCAGCAGTGTTTACTTAAGCAACCGCACAAGGGAATTTAACTTAAATTCTTTGCGTGTCTCCCTCACAATCACACCCACACATAATGCACACATTCAACAACACAAATCGCTTGAGGAGATCTATCAATAGAGTCTGTCAGAAAGAGAGTTCTTGTTTTCTTTTCTAAAATTGCAACAAAGCATCCCAAAAATAGAAAGATTGCCGCTACAATTGACTTTGACCGGGTTTCGATCGATTAGCACTGTCTCACTAAAATGAAACTGCTGCGTTGGTATGGGCATTTTTCTACAAGTCCCAGGAGAAGATAAACTACAAACCCCAGCTCTTGCAAACTACTAGCAATGAGGCTACTGATTAACACACACTCATTCACAATCCACCATTGACAAATTTGTCTCAAAAAAAGTATTACTTTCCATTATACATACAAGAGAATACAAGCCAAAAATGAAACCCACTAGAATCTGGATTCTCCCAAAAACAAATAAATCTCATGTGGGCAAACATACACTAAAGAGATATATTCTAAAACATATTAAGTAATACGAAAGAGCTGATTGAGGTGTTTAATATTGAGATATTACCCTAGATATCATGGGTATTTCAGGTTCATGTCTTCACTTATTTTCTACTTTATGTGCAATATGAAATGCTGGGTGAAGAGCATAAAATCATATGATGGGCAAATATTACTGTTTCCCTGCTGTAAATAGAAGGCCAGATGTCAACTTTTTGAAGTACAGACCAACAATGCCATAGTTTACTTGCTGACCTATATAAAAATGTATCGGCCTGGGTTTCACTGGAGAGGTTGTGTCCCATGATGTTAAAAATGCTGTCAGAGGCTTTCTCAGCCTGCCAAGAGTCCCAAAGACAATTCATATTTGTATAACCTAAAATCCAAACCAGAAAAAATGTACATGAAATATAATGGTGGAGCTATATTAAGTTTTTAAAGGCACAGTCCAGCTGGAGTCATTGAGGCCACGTACCATCAGTGAACTACCCTGGTAAGGAATACATGCTGTTTTCCAGACAATCACAGTATTGAGTTGTTCTCCCAACAGGCCTTTCCTTTGCTGCAGCTAGCTTAAGTCATTACACAGTGTGAGGACGATGATGATTCCCCTGGAGGAGGTAAAGAGGTAAATTGGAACTGAAGTGAGGGGCTCTGTGTCCACTCTGCAGAGCAGGGCCCAGACGAACCCTGGGGTCTTCATGCCACTCGTTAGCAGACTGGCCGACATGTTTTCATTTGCTGGCAAACTGCAGGAGGTCAATTGCTGCTAAATTACCAGCTTTGGCTGGGAAAACAGCGTGCAGATAATTAGTTCACTCTGCCTGTCCACACGATTAAGTTTTCTGAAAAACAGTCTAAGAGACAATTCAGGGCTACAGTGCTGCAATTAGACCAACATTAGTCGAGCATTTGTACGTGTGTATCTGTGTTTGAGAGGCAAGTGGGTAGCATGAGAGAAAAATGCTGGTCAGTGTTTAGCTGACAAGTAAAAAATATTGTGACTAAATCTATATTAAGCTTTAGCTATTGATAAATTACCATCAGCTTCTGATCTTATTAAAGATATTTTACAATGTTCAAATATGTTGAAATTAGATACGATCTCTCCCATTTAATATGTATGTCAGCAGTGGTATTTTCTCTCATGCTCAAAAGTAGCAAAACTAAATATCATTCAGTGCAGCTGGAGTAAAAAAAAGCACTATTTGAGCATGACTAAGAACTTGTCAGCGTCATGTTTTGTCCCAAAAAGCAATTCTTCATCTATTTCCCAGACAATGCTGAGGATTAAAATTAATGTATGGCAAATATAGCCACATTTTGAGACACCTTCTGTGTTTCATGAGCATCCTGAGGAATTTGGGCGCAATGAGATCCTTAGAATTTATCCTAGTTCTGCAGTTATTGCAGTAAACATTGTCTTGAGCTCACTGGCATCTGAAGAGAGAAGAAAAACATATGCAAATTGAACATAAAATGAATGAATAAGAAATTAATGAAGATGATTATACATTTAAGTTGTACATACAGGGTCGGGATCTTTTGAAAATCTTCCTTCAAAGAGAGTGGCATGGCTTGAATTTAATTGAAAAAAATGGAAATATAATGAGAAGTGTGAACTTGCCTTTGCATGGCGTTTTTCAAATAATTAACAATGATGCATTGTTTTACAAATCTAAAATAGCCACTTGCCTTTGCATGGCGTTTTTCAAATAATTAACAATGATGCATTGTTTTACAAATCTAAAATAGCCACTGAATATGCCTCTTTATTCTATATGAGTCCAACATGATTAAATACAGCTGACACACAAATAGCATTGACATGGAACATGGCTTACCAACATGACTACATAAAAATGGATACTGTGTGTTAACTGTAATTCAGTAATAGAATGTACTTTACGTGAAACTTGATTTCAATTAGTTTTTTAGCAAATAGAAATATAAGCAGAAGACATCAGATTCATCTTTGTTCCATTGTTTTTCATTTTCTACCCCTGCCCTCCACTTATCATTATTAACCCCTTTCAGATCAAATTTACAGTCATCATTTATTTTCTTCTTATTTTGCATTTCTCAGTTATTTCAAGTCCATCACCCTACCTTTATAACAGGAGGCTGTGTGTGTGTGTGTGTGTGTGTGTGTGTGTATATGTGAGCATCTGTCTATCTTGACTGTCTGCTACTATAACACTACAGATACATGTATGTCACTATTCAGTATATACATTATGTATCATAGCAGGCAAATGTATTAAGTCAAACCAAAGAGAAGTCTGAAAAAAATATTGTATACAGTAAATGAATAAAACTGTTTTTACTTTTACTGAATACATTTACATTAGATTTGAAGACTTAAACAATGCTCCTAAAATTGACAATACATATTTAAAATAATTTGTTTACAAAGCTGTTAGTCATTTTCAAATCTGCTTTTCACAAGGTCTTATTGTCTTAGCCTAAAAACAAATGTTGACATTTGAAATGGAATGGATAATGGAATAATAACCAGGTGGAAGCAACACTGACAGGCCTTCTAAGCAACCCTGTTATCTCTAATTATCTGTAGAATATAATCCATGGGATAAATAGAAGGTAATATTTGGGATGTGGACACAAGGATTTCCTCTCAAATGTGTGGAGACAGAGATGCAAACACAGTTATCTGCTGCACATGCACCTAGCCGCGGGCAAATTGCTTAGCATTTAATGCTGGACTGACCATTTCCCAGGATGCACACATGGGCCAACAGACAGAGCAAAAACACCAGCACATGCATGCATAAAATGCTTGCGTGCAGGCTGTGGGTGTGGAAACACCTTGAATGGGGGGATTCATGCATGCATGCAGGTCAGGCGCACAGACACAACATATATTGTTATTCTATTATCTGACTGTCTCTCTAGCTATCTCCATCATGCAGGCCTACTGTGACCCCAGGGGTCAAAGCTGGGTGAGTGTCCTCCCCCACAGTGACCTTTGTTGAGGTTAGCAGGGGAGACCCCCAGGGACGATCTCCAGTAGGGACAGAGCCACAGACACACACAAATACACTGAACTAACTCTGAAGTAAATATACATGAACAAACAGGTTAACCCTAGTTGTAAACAACTTAAGTGACTGACACGTTTACACGACAGGTGTTCCTTTGTCAAAAATTGTTATTGTTGTTTTTTTAGTGGACAGCATGCACTAAGGCTGCTTTAAAAAATCACTCCCTCATTCACTATTGCTGATATGATAAACACTGTTCAGTAGTGAGCAGTGAGTTTTCGGGCCACTTGTGAATCATAATTTATTATTTTACATTGTCATGACAGGCATAGTGCTGCATAACTGTAATTTACACATCGATCAAAGGTGTGTTATTGCATTTAGCAAAAAGTAGTGTATATGCTATGGACACTAGGTAGAGTGATTTCAGAGATAGCCACACACACATATGTTGTTTTTCAGCATCCAGTTTAGTGTCCCAGCAGTATATATCAATTGGTAAAATATTGCTTTGGCAATATTTGGAAAGAATATTGTGATATTAGCTAAATAACTATTACTTAAAACGATAAAATTATTTCAATAATTATTTTCCAAAATAACTTTCACTTCTTTAACAAAGATTAAATTGCAAGCTCTGTAAGTTAGAAAGTTGGTGGAACATTGAGGTTTGAGAATATTTTGTGATATAAAATCCCAAATAACACTTTCCTCCAGTCTGCAGAACACAATGACTTTCATTCTCACAGTGATAATCTGTGGGACATTATTGGCCAAATCCCCTCTCTATCAGGGATTGGCTTCCAGTTAATCCACCTATTGTTATTCATTAGACCTATCTCTTATCCCAGCTTCATCTGTGACCTTTGACTCTTCTGTCGAGATAGATTAGCTCATTGACTCTGATTAGGACATCATCTGCCCCACGTCAGGGGTCAAGTTCATTATGTACCACCCTGATTACAGATTTACCTTGTTTAATTGGATAAGTTTGGTTGAGCTAACAAGGGTCATCTGAAGATAGATTAACAGCTAAAGATTCAAATAAGCCAACCAAATCTTAACAAATTAAGGGAATGTCATGAAAAAAATTGTCAGTGTAGCTTTGCTGATTTCATAGATTACAACTTGCAATGAGTAAGTCTTCACCGAGCCCTATGGGAGTTAAATGAGTATCATTGTGAAGCATTTCCTGAAACCAATCATTAAAATAATTGAACCTTTTATGGAAGTGCTTCACCCTGGTTCCTTCATCTATTTCCAATTCCAGTTGCAAAGGCTCCCTTCATTTAGAGTTGGTAGATCTGAGTGGTAGCTATAACTCAAGGAGATGGAGTGAGAGGGAGAAGAAAAGGATAGGAGGTCCTTGTATGAACAGTAAAGTGAAATATACACCTGACGTTCAGAAAGGACCATTTCTTTTTTTTTGTAGCTGGTAGAAATGGAATATATAATGAGGCTATATTTAGGGCTTGATAACATGACTGCACTGAGTAATGAAAGAGCAAAGGTGGAGATTTATTACCTGCCACATTATGATTTAATCAAACTGCATAAAATGATATGAATTGTTCTCCAACAAAGGACTCCTTCATATCTGGCCTTTTCTTCCTTGAGCATGCACAAGGTTACTCTTGCACCTATGGCTAAAGGTCTGTGAAAGGAAGAGGGGTCTTTTAATGGATGCAGTGGTGAAAAAAGAGGATAGAATTTTACTGTCCAAAGTGTTGTTACACCAATATTAGTTTTCCTAATCATCTGCTCATGTCATCCTTTCATTACATACTATCAACCTTTGGCTTTACAAAATGTAATCTACAGTATTTAATTATTGAGTGGAAAAAAAGTCTATAGGAAGTGTTATACCTCAAATTTGACCTTTTTCCACACAAGCATGCACAAATGAAAAACCACCCTTCTACTATTACTACCAACGTTAAAAACCCAGTATTGGTCAAAGATCTGCTGTTGCTCAGCCTATATTGTGTAAGCAATGTCTGCTTTGTTTTAAATTGTCTACCCAGACATACATTAGATATGTACAGACATGAACATGAACCTAGCTAGCCAGTAGCTCCTTACACAGGTCAGTGGGGCAAATAGCTTCAAAATGGGTCTCACCTGTGAATGTGCTTAAGGATTTAATTTTTTTTGTCCCAGTACAGTTTCTGACTGCTTGCTTTTGCTTTAATTTGGCAGTAGATTTTGCAGATATGAATGTCAAGAAGTAGATTAGAATTAGCCTGATAATCAGACTGAATAAAAATTTGGTTTTATTTAACTCATTCAACCCTAACCAATTCATACTAAGTGACATTTCCATTCTGTTTTTCAAATGAAATGTGTACATGCAAGAGCCATTGTTTCTGTAAGTCAGTGTACAAAAGTTTGTCCGTGGCCTCTAGAATGACAGCATTTTCTGATCTGACATACCTTTCAACAGGAAGACATTGTATGTCCATGCCTTCCGAACTCTTACAAATAGATGTTGGAAAAGTGAATCAGTTTTATGATCTGATAATGCTATGGCTAAGGTTTGGTTAGGTTTAAGCATGAAGATGAGATGATTTGGTTAGATTCAGGGAAATATCCTTGGGTTAAAATAAGTGCTTTGTTAGGTTAGGGAACATTCATCGTCATGGTTACTTTAATAAACACTTGGTTAAGATTAGAGAATTACTGCGGTCAGCCAGTCCTACATGTGTGTATCATTATGCATCCTTGTGCCGAGTAAAGTTATCTGCAAAAGAAGATTGTTTGTTCATACCACCAATCCTGTTATGCTTGCTGCCACTGCAATACCTCATTGAGATGCACACTTTGCAAAGTAAACACCGTTTTAAAGGATCCTCAATGAGGTAATCCAAAAGTGGCCTCTCCTCCTCTTGCCCCAGGCAGGGTTTTGAATGTGAGAACAGTTACACACCCTCTTTTATGTTAATCTGCTCCTCTGGCTGCAAAATCAGAACCACATGTCTGGCAGAAAGTGCTTCAGAGTACAATGACAGACTGGACTTTCATGGAGTGGATGCTGTAGGACATGGCAAGGACACCATTAAACTGACTGAAAGGCCGAGGCAGACAATCTAAGTTGGAGAGATCTTCCAACATATTGAAAGATGTGGTTATTTAATAAACTTGACATTTGGCAATCTTGTTTAAGAGGGACGCCGGCCGTGTAGAGATCAAAACAAATCTATAGGAAGTTACATAGTGCTATCTCTTTCTCCCTGTTACCTATTCCCTCTCACACACCTACACAGACACTCAATCAAACTTCCCCCTCTGACTTCATTGCACCATCATTGCATTTTATTCAATCAAAAGCAACATCTCTTCGCCTTGATTTGACACACGCTTTGTAATGTCCAAACCGACTCTATAGAGGGGGTGTGAATGAGCTGCCCCTGAACAGTAGGAATGTCCACCATGTTTACCATCTTAGTTTAATATATTAACAAGCTGACATTTACTACACTGAACAAAAATATAAATGCAACACTTTTGTTTTTGCTCCAATTTTACATGAGCTGAACTCAAAGAGCTAAAACCTTTTCTATGAACACAATAGGTCTATTTCTTTCAAATATTGTTCACAAATATGTCTAAATTTGTGTTAGTGAGAACTTCTCCTTTGCC